>CM059192.1:67445993-67670928 GCA_030323885.1 Branchipolynoe longqiensis | reverse complement strand
TTAGAAAAAGTGGTGAATGGCTGAGTCGATGAAATCTGCACATAAATTCTTAATTTAGGAAGCAAAATATATTCTTCATAATCATATGCATCTTCATATTTCCCGGCTACTTTTGAGTTGAAAAATATAATAAAACATGTAGTTTAATGGATTTTTAAGAGTGAAATCAACAGCATATGTGCACCGCCATCGCTTAGATTGCACTTAGATACTGGAACCAGGAATTCCAATTCCTGTTCCATACTAAAGGAATTTTCATCCGTATTTAGACTACGTTGTCATTCACCACCTCCCCCCCCCCCCCCCCCCCCCCAGCGCAAGGGTGAACCAAGGTATACGAACTTACGATGGAAGTACATGTATATTGTGAAATTAACTTTCTGCTCGTACTAAAACTTCAGAGAATGTGCCCCCCTCCGCCCCCCCCCATCTCCCGATTGGTTCGTAGGTCAGTGAACTCCCATGATGCACCAAGATGACCCAGTTAAGACTGCCCACAACACTGGTCCTGCATATATGAGCTGTGTATTACATGGGTTAGATATGGATATGTGAGGGGTAGCACAGTTGAACCCACCACCCACCACCAACCACCCACCACCACCTACCTACCTACCTCCCCAAACTGGTTCCACAAGAAAACCAAGTGGTCATAAACACATTCCATCATTTGATTGAAGCGTGAAATGTTAACTCTTTTTTTCTTCTTTCTCCTCGAAGCTCAAATTACGCACATTCATCTACACTCAGCTCAAATTACGCACATTCATCAAACATTCATTGTTATTTTGTGAGAACGCCTCCGGTATCTCCTGAGCCATGAGACGCTATTTAAGACATTTTAAACATTCTTATTTAAAGCTATATGGGTCGTTCTCAGAAGTTGTGTACCAATACTGTGACATCAGTATCACAAAATCAAAATGCTGTCAAAGTCCTATATACAAGCTTCCTCGATGAGTATGTCCTTTTGTATATGAATAATTGAAAATAAACATATTCTGACATTTTTAAGTAGGTCAAATTATGCTCACACCCAATACATATCAGTATAGCATGGAAACCAATCTGACTCCAAAATCAAATATTTTCCACACAAAGCTTGACATTTTTAGGACATTTCACACTTGCTTTATAAACAGTAGTAATAATAATTTGAAACCTCATTGCTATGGTTTTGTGTTATTTGTGATGATTAAAGAGAAAAGCAGACAAATATTAACAATGTAACGGTCCAAGTGGAATCAACAATTTTACACAAATGATCAGCCCAAATTTCAATGTTTAGGGGCAATTTCAGGATTTATCTTTTACTATACCATAACAGGGTCCATGCATGGAGTGTCAAATGGTGAAAATAGTTCCTGTACTGTATCTGTACTCAGTGTTTGATACATAGTTTCATAGTACTTGCAAGTGGAAATGAAATGTTACAATGTTAATGACTCCAGAAAAGATTAACTATTTCATAATTTTTATAATTTTTTAAAGAAATAAATGTCTTCAACTTAATGAAGACATTGTATATGACCATTTGAAGTGAAATGTGCTGTTGTTCTGAGGTTTTCATTAAGTTTGTGGCACTTTATTTTCAATGCTGTTGACAATGTCACAAATTAGTGATGTAATTCTTTATTTATTTAGCTACATCCATCCCAATAAGATACATAATACACAATATTAACATTTACTTTTGATCTAAAATATCTCCCACATTATTGGGCTAAATGATGAAAACTAAATATTGACACTCCAATAATGGGTTTCTTTGAAATATGCATTTCAAGTAGACTACCTCAAGTGGTACCCAGTTTCTGAGAATGAACCATATATAATATAGTCCGATGTACCGTACTTGCAGTAGGGGTGAAAAACAACCCACGAGAAAAAGTGGTGAACGGTTAAGTAAATGAAATGAGCACATCAATTCTGAATTTCATAAGCAAAATATATTCTTCACATGTCTTTATATTTACCCGCTACTTTTGAAGGATTAACTAACATAGATTAAGAAGACTTTAAAACTCAAATCAAGAGCATTTAGTGACCGCCATCTTGGTTGTTTTGCATTCTCTCATCCCATCAACTCTGTGTCAATATAGGTAAACACTGGACGAGAGGACCAGCAACTCATCTTCTCTGATTGGTTGATTGATTGATACCAAATAGTTGTCGCTCATTTTTAGACATGGTTTTCATTCACCCCTACTCTGAGTAGGGCTGAATCTTTTATCCAAGTCTGATGAAACCAATTTTCGAAAGAAAAACCATTACCTATATTTCCACCATATATTGCTGCGAGACATGGACTTTTTGAAGAAAGCAATAACAACAAAGCTCGAGGCATTTGAAATGTGGCAATACAGAAGAATGTTAAAAATTCCATGGACAGCAATAATAAGCAATGTGGAGGTCCTAACAAGAATCAAAATAAAGAGACAGATAATACAAACGATCAAAAAGAGAAAAATTAAATACTTTGGCCACATGATACGACAGCAGGAATCACAGAGAAGAATACTGGAAGGGAAGATAGAAGGGAAAAGACCAAGAGGGAGAAGGAGAACAACATGGATGGACAACATCACTGAGTGGACAGGAATGAGCTATGCGGAATGCGTGAGAGGAAAGAATGACAGGAAGAGATGGAGGTCCATTGCAGCCAACCTTCTTCGAGAAGACGGCACGCATTGATTGATTGATTGATACTGGGGCACTCATTACGCATGTATTAATTTCTGCATAGAAGGAATATTAAGTCAATTTAATATAACACATCACTGTTGAAGCCAATGATGTTCAGCATCTTAATGCGCAAACTTTATTTCACATGTTTTTCACTTCAAATACCTCCAAAGTGAGCCCTTCAAAATAAGTTACTCCAAACTAGTGTAGATCAAAATGATCGACCTAATAGATTTATCTAAAAAGGAATTAATGCAGAAACGCAAATCCATCGGCTTATGAAACTTTAACCACAGAATAGAATAGAATATAACCCAGTGGCTTCTTTTCTAAATTCCGTCCATTATGCCAGTAAATTAAAATAATATTGCACTTGTGATTAAATTGTGTATATATGACCGAAAGCTGGAAGACCAGTGCAGGGGCGCTGAAGAAAGATTGTATTCCGATGAATAAGAGAATGTTTACACACAAAAAAACACTTAGACAACCTACTGTTATAGACAAACCTGTGGATCATAGCAGCAACATTGTTGGGCTTCAGCAGGTAAAACACGTAGCTTCTTTATCCGTTCCCCGATTTCAACTATCAACCTATGTCGTACAGAGAGATCCCATTTCCCCCCCCCCCCTTTTGTTGCCTATTTTTATTCTGTAAATATTAAAGAATTAGTTTTTCTCAGTAAATCACCTGTACAGTCATGGAGGGATGGAACAAAGGGACCGTGTGGTCCTGAATGAAAAGTTATCAAGTTATTACCGTATATGTCCCAATAGCACGCTACCCAATAGAAGCACACCCCCATTTTCAAGATTGAAATGAAAGCGCGCACAAATTTATGATCATATTCAGACTGAATGCACATCAAATAAAACAATCGCACTTTATTTCAGAGGCATGACAAAAACAAATCCATGAAATAATAAACAGTGATGAAGTTTCACAATATCTGCATATGTAATCATAGTACATGTTAATTTGAAACAAACGATCGCAAATAATTAGTTTGCCCATGAGAAATAAATAGACGCGCATCCATGTGTCTGCAGTCGCGCAGTGTGCGTCCATTGGGACATATACGGTAAGCATAAAGGCAATGTCTGTATACATAATTTAAATAAACTCTGTATACATAATTTCTTAAAGAAAACAGAATAAGGCTATTGAACAACTGCCAGTGGATCGACCTTTAGAAAAGCAACATGATCACCATATCATCGCCACGACATACAATACAGCAACTTAAAACAACAAATAGACTTTATCATAGCTTAGTAGTTAGTCCCTTAAGCTAAAATAAGAAATTAACAAGTTGTAAGCAACGAGATAGCCATTTAATAGATTGTGTTGATTCTATACTACATTTTTCATATAAGTTGGTTTCTATAATATATTAAGATCGGTATAATTTCTGTCTTTATAGTTTACTCACCACCCACAGCAATTCATTCACGCTTACCTGCAAGTAAAAGGAGAAACCGTCAAGAACAATGTTTACAATGTAACCGCAATATCAACGCGCATCTACAGTATTGGGTGACAACATTCTGGGAATGGATTGGTGCCATAGGCCCGTGGCACTAGGGTTTTTAACGAAATATTATTTTGTAGAAAGGTTAATTTGATGCACGGAGTCGGTCAACTAAGATCAAGACAACCAAACAAAAACCCTACATAATATACACATTAAAATACAAGGGAGTCTCAAAACTATTCTATCATGTAAATAAGACCATAAGCGATGCAATGCGAATGCGGCAAAAAACGAAAATCATCTAAGAATACCTTCCATATGCCGAATGAAAATGCAAATCAATCCGAAGCGAATAAAAGCGAATGCGGCAACAATCCCATTCACCCATAGGTTCAGCATGCCAAGCGAATAATGGCAATTTCCAAGAAAACAATAGGGCCACTCCTTCACAAATTTGGAAAAAACCCCAACAAATTCTGGCGTTTGGCATATATCTACACAGCATATACGACACAAAAAAAAAAACCAACCACACAAAAACCAACACCACAAACACCCCTGATATGACCTTAGACGTTGCAACAAAAACCACAACAAACCACCACCATACAATAATAATGGAATACATGACAGTGCCAGACTGCACCACGTCATTATAGACTCAAACCAATCGCATGCCGCAGACCGCAAAAATCACAAGGAATCAGCAGGAAACGCGGAGAACATTATTATTAGATATATGATTTCATTCCATTTTCAATTATCTGTACCAACACTGCACTGAGAAAATATGACAAATTTATCCTGAGCATAGGAAGAGATTGAACGAATTCGTTAGTGTGGCTAATGGGAAAATTATTGTTTATCATAATGGTAACATTGTAATAGGAGGCTCCAAAACAGGTGCAGATAGGATTGCCGTACTCCTAGACATAATATACTAAATAGCAAACTGAACATGTTATCGCATAGCGTGAGAACCTCCAAGAGATGAGATAGCCTTAATTTAGCCCTTCACAAATTAATAGTTTGTTGCAGTTTTATGTCCTGGCAACTCTAATGTCGTCATATCAGGACGGCTACCGACTTGTGACTGTGCGCACGCATGGCGATTTTATAGTGCTGCCTCGGTGGGAGACCAGACCATGACCCGATTTCACACTCAGTCATACTATCCTGATACTGAGCTAACCAGTCATTGCCATATCCTAGTAATGCCGAGCGCCAGGCTAGGTAGTGACAGTATCAATTTTGTAAGTCATTCGTTTGACTCGACCGGGAATCGAACTACCGACTTTCCGCACAGTCACACATTTATAAATATACACACTTTACGAAAGTTGTTAATGCCATTCACCACTTTGACATTTATTTAAACAAGCAGTATGTGATACAGTATAGCATGAATGTATAACAAGACTTGACGAACCAAATCTACACACAACCACCTCAGGACACCCTCTACCAGAGGCCGAAGGAGTTGAGCGTCCGTTGGTAGAGTGGGATTCGAACCCATGGGTTCGAACCCTAGTCGAGTCAAACCAATGACTTCAAAATTGATACTTGTTTCCTAACCAGGCTCTCGGCATTATTACGATAGTGCAAGGACTGGTTGGCTCAGTGTCAGGAAAATGTGACTGAGTGGGATATCAGGTCATGGCGCTGGCGGCCTGGTCTCGCAGTGGGGTAGCGCTATAAAGTCACTAATGAGTGAGCACTATAAAGTCAACAGGAGTGTGTACCTGATATGACTTTAGATGTTACCAGGGCGTATAAACTTCCAACAATCAACCAACCTCACTACACCCCCCCCCCCCGCCCCCCCACTCTCCTGCCCGGACCTGTCAGCCCTAGCGGACACCTAGATCACTATCACGCCACTGCCACCATTCCCCAACACTGCTGACCTTAGCTGACCTCGCCCAACCCACTGTTCGTGAGAAAGAAACTAGACCTGCTCTGCTTCCCTCGCCTCAATCAATCAATATAGGCCCCCGCCCCCTTACCACTGCGCCCCCTACCGGATGTCACACTAGCTGGCTGCAAGTGCCACAGCACCACCCAAGTCGCACATAAGTGCACCACGTCACTTGATACCATATAAGAGTAGCAGTAAGAGCTGCTTTTGTTTGTTTGTTGCTTTACGTTCTAGCAACAGCTAAGGTCATATCAGGACGGGGGTAAGAGCTGCTACGAAGATTGTGTTAAAAACTACAGTGCCACTGGTATCCTATTCACTTTAGTCAATTTAGTTGTAATCAGTTCATAATTTCTATTTAAAAAATGGGATGGGAAGCGGGTGCACTGTATCTGATAGCAAGTTGAGCTTTTCATATTTGTATGTGAAAATAATTCAATATTGATGGCAAATGTGGATGATTTGGATTAAACTAGTTTATACCCCACCCCCACAATCTGCCACCCCAGGCGGTGATTTGCCAGTGCGAATCAATAGCTTTGAGTGAACAAGCTGGTCAGTACCAGCGAATCACACACATCCCACCCCCAAGTCAGCCCCGCCCTGATGAAATGGCCAAGCGACCACTGGACACTGCCCAACTCGCCATGATTCATCCGCGGGTCAGTCAGTGGTCAGTTGTACCAACAAGCAGTAAATCGATACCAATCTATTTATAATATTATGTGAAATATCCAATATTATCATTGTTTCTCTTCAATCTTCAAATGAACCGGTTGTTACTAGATATAACACATTATTGAGTAAAGTACCAATTCTTTAAAGTACTCATTTTTATATTTCTAATCATAATAACTTCTTTTTTTTAAATATTGGAAGGAGCATTGTCATTGACTTGATAAATCGAGCTGGTTAGTGTGAAGCAGGCCCAGCTTAAGTTAAATGGTGAAAACGACACGCCCAACAACGCCACTATTGGCGAGGGGGGGGGGGGGGGGGGGAAAGGAGGGAGGGGGAGGGGAGGGGGAGGGAAGCGGAGGGGAGGGAGAGCGGAGGGGGAGGGGAGGGGGAGGGGGAGAGGGGAGGCGGAGAGGGGAGGGGGGTGGAGAGGGGACGGAGGGAGAGGGGGGGGGGGGAGGAGGGGTTAGTAGCCCGGCCCACAATGACAACCCCACAGGACGAAAGGTCATCACAGAGTCCAGCTAATATCATTTGATTTGCACAAATCCATATCTTGCATAATGTGGATCAATTAACCAGTCCTCGGTGAACACACAGGTAATTGTGAATGCAGCTTTAATATCTATTTGTATTGAACATGTATTAAGATAGATTCACTTTAACAAAATTGAAACGTTAATAGAAAGCATTAAGCATAACATACCGCTTCACCATAAGCGGTAAATATCTCTGAATTTAGTTTCTGAGTGGTTGTAAGCCAGCGTGAACGGATATGATAATTACCCCCCCCCCCCCGTCCCGAAACAAAATATAAAACGAAACTTACCTATTTCAACTGGCATGCCGAATTTATTTTAAATGAAAATAGCGAACGGTGTCTACACTGCACATAGCTGCATTGCATGTAACGTCAGCATAGATAATTAGGTGTGTGTGCGCGCAACTTGGCTGCAGAACAACACCACGTGCGGGCGCATACACAATGCTTATCAACATTGAAAGGGGTCTATACCGTATTCTCTGGGCGTTTAAATTGGCAAATCACCAAAGTGGGTGTGGGCGTTAGGGTATTTCCAACATATTGGTCAGGGGGGCGGGGGGAGCAGGGGCACGAGAATAAGGTATATATATTAAATATATATCAACATATATGCACACTTGCTGTCCGGACCGCACTTCGTCCACACCTCTCTCTATTACCTCTCTGCCGGCCTGGCACCTCCTTGATATGTCTGAAAAGTTCCGCCGGCATTTTCACTTTCTACTCTTACTCTGTCCGTGTCTATGGCTCGCTGGATGGTCACTGTAGGGCAAATAGACACGGTCCTTTGACTCAACTCTCCTCATTTCTCTTTCCTAGATCTGCCCATTCGATTTCTCCCAGGCACACTTCTTCCCCTGACCAGGGTTGTTGTGTTCTTGGGTGCGGCCCTTGACCTATTACGATTTCTCTGTCTGGTTCTTGTTGCTGGAACGACCGCTGCTCCCACCTTTGCCCGCCTTCCTCAAACCCCTGCTGACCGGATTCAAGTGCTACACTACACTACACACACCTACAGCTACACACCGGCACGAAGAGATTCGCTGCCACCGACGCCCCGCCGTCACTACGTCGTGGAAGATGTCCCCAGCTTTCACAACACTCCCTCTACGAAGACAAGTCTTCAACCAAAGATTGGGCCGATTTATCAGAGCCTCTCTACCCAATGTTGCAGTTCTGCAACCGGTAACCGTCGTAAGGTTACGAACACCCCCAATCATCATCAACATATATATATTATTACACGTATAAGACCTAAGATATCACTATATAGCGATATATATCAAATGAACTTTTATGGCGATATCGGTTTCGCACAAGGCAGTATAACCATGTGAATATCAAAATGAACTTGTAAGTTAGTTTGTTTGTTGTTTTACATCCTAGCAACATCTAAGGTCATATCAGGATGGGTACCGACTTGTGACAGTATGCACTCATGACGATTTTATAGTGCTGCCCCACTGGGAAATCAGGTCGCTGGCACCATGACCCAATATCCCATTCAGTCACATTATCCTGACACTGAGCTAACCAGTCCTTGCCCTATCCTAATAATGCCAAGCACCAGGCTACGAAGCGACAAGTATCAATGTTTAAATCATTGGTTTGACTCACGCGGGAACCAAACTCGCAAACTCCGATCTTCCGCACACTAGGCTTGTGCTCTACCGATTCGGCCACCACGCCCGGTCGAACTTGTAAGTTGGTATCGGCCATGGCTATATACCCCACCGGTACCTAAAACTCATATCATGCAATAAACAATTTCCTCAGTATCTGCATAGCTTCCATTACCTGCATGCTCTGTCAGTGTCATATCTGCAGTGTTTAATATCGGTTTATATTTGCAAGCTCACATTACCCGTTCACTTCCAATAGCTATCAACGCAGGCGATTATCATGATCCAGGGAACGTTTTGTTTGGTATCGTGTCGGGAATCGAGTAAAACGCAGCGCGTTAAATCGTGAACATATACAGTATAACCCCGTTAAACCAAACTTGAAGGGACCATAGAAATTTGTTTGGATTAACCGATCATTGGTTTAACCAAGCTTTGGCTTCAACTTTGACTTGGCTTTGGCAAAAACGTGGCTGCATTATGAATGTAATATACAATGTATGTGGACACTTTGATTATTGTTTTTTTTTTAAATGTATATACAGTATAACCCCCCTTAAACAAAGCTCGGTTCAACCAAACGATCGGTTAATCCAAACTTTTTTCGGCGGTCTGGCAAAATACTACAATTTATCATATAAAAATGTTAGTGGGGTCTCAGATGACATTATAACCACATGAAAGTTTGGTTTAACCATACCGGAGTGGCCTGGGGTATGACAATTTTGCTTGGATTCACCGATAATTTGGATTAACCGATTTTGGTTCAACAAACTTTTTTATATGACAAATGGTAGTATTTTGCCGGGCCGCCGAAAAAAGTTTGGATTAACCGATCGTGGTTTAACAGGGTTATATACGGTATACAGATTTCGCCATGAAACGCCATAAAATAAAACATAACTTTTTACAACAAAAAAATGTATATCTTACTTGCTTTAAAAAGAATTGCTACACAAAATGAACAATTGCTAATCAATTTGTAATGTGATTAACAATTTTCAAAACAAAATGCTCCCTGTGATTTAGTAAATAGATCTAGAGCCTTAATTAAACATCCCCACTATAAAGTATAGTATATATTTTAGTTGTTAAGGAAATGTTTTTCTCCTAAACATACATATCTGCAACAGCTGGTCAAATATTTATAGTCAACTTATACTGCGTCCACCACAATCATGCGCACGCACCTCCCACGACGCATTTTCTGGGAATTTGACCAGAATATGTCATTAATTAATAACACATAAAGTGTGCGCCATCAATTAAACATGTAGCGACCCAGTTCCCTTACCGTATAAACAGGGGACAGATATTAAAAACTGTCACGTGGTCTAATGAACACTCCTGCGTTTGCAATAAATCAATTGGGGCTACTTTATTGGCTCAGCCCAGTTTTGAATTCTTCTTTAATAACTATCTAATTGGGAATAATTAAACTGCTTAATTTGAGTGCAAGGTCCGTGACCGGAACGACGTGTTATTTATAACTAGCCGCACCTGATGCACAATTAATTTCTCACATTCATATTTGACCGGAGGTTTAAAGGTGTTGGGTGTGAACTAGGATAGCTGCTTTAAGCCCCAGTCACACTGCGTCTTGCGACGGCTTGTAACTGGTTTGCGACCAAAGTTTGTTGTTTTCCGTTCTAGCAACATTTGAGGTCATACCAGAACGGGTACCGACTTGTGACAGTGTAGGCCTACGCTCATGGCGACTTTATAGTGCTGCCCCACTGGGAGACCAGGCCGCCAGCACCATGACCTGATATCCCACTCAGTCACATTATCCTGACACTCAGCCAACCAGTCCAAGTCCTATCCTAATAATGCCGAGCACCTGGCTAGGAAGCGACAAGTATCCATTTTTAAGTCATTAGTTTGACTCGACCAGGGTTCGAACACATGAATCCATGGGTTCGGATCCCCTCTCCCAAAACAGGAGACGGACTGTCAACTCACTCGGCCATCCCGTCTGGTTTCCGACCAGCGAACCCAGTCACCGGTAACCTACTTGCGACCAAAGCAACCTATGAAAATGGCCACATCACCGAACTCCGGGCGACCATTTTGGTTGCAAGGAGCTTTTTAGTGCAGCAGCTGCATACATACCTTTATTTCTGGTAGATTACAGTGAAAATATGCTCGTAAATACTACATATTTGACATTAGAAAAAATCCCACTTTGGGTATGTGTATTCACCCCCACCTCTACCATCCACCGTTTAAGCTGAAGCTGTGACCCAGCATGCAGGGCCGCAGCTTCATACCTTCCTTTTGGGACCAGCGAACCTGTACTTAGATGGCTAAATATCTCATTGTATCCAAATACATATTACCCACAATCCCTCTCAAAAATTCTTGATGTGCATCAAGAATTCTGGAGAGTTCAGAAATGAAAATTGTGCACATTTGGTGTTTACTTTGTCCCATCTAAATAATAATGATGTTGGATATATAGCATCAAATGTAAGTAGTTGTTTTAATTTTGACAAAATTATATTTCATCGGACCATGCAACTTTAACCAAACATTGGTCCACATGATATCTCAGTACTCCCAGTAAACACTGAATATCCTACTTAGCCGAAAAGAATTTTGGTGTAATTAGCTTGGATGTCTCACAACTAGTATATATATATTTGAAATCATAGCAACTCTTCAGCCAAGGCAAGCATCCCTTGCCTTATTTTGTCTGTTTGTTAAGTTTGTTCACCATACACACACCATGGGACTGGATCTAGGACACAGCAACTGTAAATTAGAACATTCCTTTTATGCAAATACGGCAATGAAATAACCGTTTCATATCAAGTTCCACGGTTGACGGATTAGCTAGTCTACCAGTCTTTTACAATTATTTTCCAAATCATACTTTGAATTGACAATGTGAGCCAGTAACTATTCATAAACCAGTCACGTTAGCTAGAATGAGTCGCCTCCAACGGCAACACAATAAAGCAGAAATTACCTTTGATGAATCTGACAGTATTAAAATTACCCATATGAACAAAGATTTAAAAACCGGATATCCGTTGAAAAACTGAAATTCTTCATCCAAAGCGCGGAAATCAAGCTGAGATTATTACATCGACGGCGAATTTCCACGATTAGCACGGTCAGGGAATGGCGGAAAAACACCGAAGTCAGGTGTCAACTATCATTCTTGTGCCTATATTATCACCCCATACATAATTCATTCTTTTGGGGGTGTTATGTTCTAACAACATTTAAGGTCATAAGAACGCAATTCGAACTAACCGTAACCAATAATCGATATATATAACAAAAAAATCGTGGAAATCCGAAAAATCTTTCATCCCTGTATTTGTAATGTGTCCACATTGTGGGTGTTTTTTCTCGACCCACTGAGCTCATTACACATCTGCAAGAGTGCACGTCCCATGATAGTCGGCTACCTCTCTAAATCAACCGACCATAGAACCAACTTTAAATGGACCATTTAGGGAGTTGTTTTTATTTATCGTTACAATGGCATTGTATGGGCGGTCGTTTGTGACCCTCCAAATATAGCGATCGATATAGGGGAGTGGTCGATCTGTGGAGGTCGGTTAGAGTTTTTACTGTACATACTTACTTTTATTTATATCTCATTTGATTGCCCCTCCCATGACAAAGACACCAGCTGCCAGGTCAGAACAACATTTACATGAATGCAGTTGAAGGCTGACAATGCTGTATGTAGGCATTTAATTATTTCCACGCATCAGTGCACTCGTAACCAGAGACCCTGGATATTCCTACCAGACAGGTGGTTGGTTGTCGGAGTGTTATGTCCTGGCAACATGTAAGGTTATATCAGCAAAAATACATGCTCTACTTAAAGCTGCATAGTCCGATGAAGCATCAAATTTTCAAAACCAAAATAAGTATCTCAATTTGATTCTACATATATAACTTAAATACTGGTGCACTTGTTAAACATTTGTCACCACATAGAAGGGAATACTGAGGCAATTTCATAGAACCTATTACTGCAGAAACCTATGGTGTCAGAGTTTTGGCAAGCTTGCCAAAACTAATTTTGCTTGTCTGCACTTCAAATATCTCAAAAGTTAGCTACTTAAAATAAAAGTAACTTCAAATGAAGGTAGGGTAGATTATAAAGATCAGCCTAATATTTTTATCTCAGAAAATGACAGAAACTCAAAACCGATCGGACTGTGCAACTTTAAGCACTAATGAAACACGCATTTATACGTCTGTTCAGTACAATCATCTATTATGATATCAAATTGGTCGCGTCGATGCGAAGACAAAATAATATACCTGAACATTATAGGTTTTTTTTGGTTTTGTTTTAAAGTTTTTTTTGCTAACCGATTAACCAGGCCCAGCTTAGTAGACGGAATGTGATGTGATGTGATGTGATGTGATGTGATGTGATGTGATGTGACGTCACGATTCAAAGGTCATTAGCTATTTAAATCTAAACATAACACTGGCGTCCTGATATCCTCGTCGTTTCACATACATGTACACCTGCACTAATGATTACCGGGAATAAAATTAGGCATTTACAATAGTTTCGGGAAATTAGACTATTGCACTAGTGTGTGCAATTCATTGTAAGTATTTTTTTTATGTCCATTAGTTGTTTAAGCATGGGAAATTTCAGTCATAGACGACCAGCCTTCCTCATTCCACTGCTGGTCGATAGAAAGCCCGAGCCTACACTTTTACCGACCCAAGGGATTTTTAACCTCCCACACCACAGACATGGTATGAGAGCAACCAGCCTTTGATGACGCTGTAAGTTAGTTATACGCAGAATAAACATTGTTACCACCACCACCACCACCACCACCACCACCAAAATTACTGGCACCATGGGGGGTGGGGGGAGGGGGGTGGGGGGTCGTGGCTTACCAAGAAAGGTGCCATGCCCTTGCTCAGGTCAGGGTGAACCAGATCCTGCACAGGCCTTAAAAACCTCCAAGAATGGATTCCATTTCGAGGGGCCGGCCCCCGACCCACCCACCGACCACCACAAATTACTTTGCGGCCGATACGTCAAGTGAATAGGGAGGGAGTTTGTTGGAAGTGGTGGACCAGTTAAGGCTGGTCGCAATCTTGATGGACGAGCGAACAGAGCTCAGTGAGGCGGAAGTGGACGGAAGCTGTGTGTCGGCAGTTCATAGCGGCTTGCTTGGTTGTTGGAGTTTTAAGTCTTGGCAATTTCTAAGGTCATATCAGGACGGGTACAGACTTCGTCACAGTGCGCACTCATGGCGACTTTATAGTGCTGCCCCACTGGGAAATCATGTCGCCAGCACCATGACCTGATATCCCACTCACTCACATTATCCTGACACTGAGCTAACCAGTCATTGCCATATCCTATTAATGCCGAGCACCAGGCTAGGAACCGACAAGTACCAATTTTTAAGTCATTTGTTTGACTCGACCGGGAACCGAACTCCCGACCTTCCGTACGCGAGGCCCGCGCTCTACCGATTAGGCCACCGCACCCGGTGTTCATAGCGGCACTTTGTTTGCATTGAACCAAGCGGATAGAGTCCCATGATGTCCCGCAATTACAACAATAACATTTTTTGTTAAAGCTTTGAAAAGAAACAACAGAAACCCACGGAGTTGTATGAATATCGTGAAATGTATCTGAACATTTGAATGGGTTGGAACATAAAAAATGGTCACATGATATCCAGGTAAAAACATAATGCGCTATCCATATCGCTGATAAGGTTGCTTTTTGTTGTTTGTTTAACGTCCTAGCAACATCTAAGGTCATATCAGGATGGGTACCGACTTGTGACAGTGCGCACTCATGGCGACTTTATAGTGCTGCCCCACTGGGAGACCAGTTCACTGGAACCATGACCCAGTATCCCAGACACATTATCCTGATACTTGCTAACCAGTCCTTGTTATGTCCTATTAATGCAGAGTGGGAGGCTAGGTCGCGACAAGCATCAATTATATAGTCATTGGCTTGACTCAGCTGGGATTCGAACGCCCAACCTTCCACACAGGAATCCTGAGCTCTACCGATTCGGCCCTGCTTCCAGTCCGCTGTTAAAGTGGCATAGTCCGATGGTTTTGAGCTTGTCATTTTCTGAGATAAATATAGTAGGTTCATTGTTATAATCTACTTTATTTAGTTTGAAGTAACTTATTTTAAATGATTCATTTAGGAGATATTTGATATGTAAACATGCCAAATTAATTTTGGTGGTTGTAAAATTCGTTTTGTTTGTTTGTTGTTTTATGTCCTAGCAACATCTAAGGGCATATCAGGACGGGTATCGACTTGTGACAGTGCGAACTCATGGTGACTTTATAGTGCTGTCCCACTGGAAAACCAGGCCGCCAGCACCATGACCTGGTATCCCACTCAGTCACATTATCCTGACACTGAGCACACCAGTCCTTGCCCTGTCCTAGTAATGCCATGCTAGGAAGCGACAAGTATCAATTTTTAAGTCATTGGTTTGACTCAACCAGGGTTCGAACCCACGACCCCGCGATATACCAGTACGGGAGACGGATGCTATAACTCATTCGGCCATTCCACCTGGTTGTAAAAAAGAACGGACCCCACAGACCTCAACAGTAACAGCTTCTATTAAATTGACATAGTACACCCCTCTATGTAGCAACAAATACTTCATAAGTGCACCAATATCTAAGGTGGATATGTTCAAATCTAACTAAGTGCCCCATTCTCCAATACACCGCCTCCAAATCCACCTTTTTGTAATAGGTTTACGGTATGGTAGGGAGAGTGTCGGAGCCGGTGTTGGGAGTTTCAGCCCTCCGTCGGTTGCAGCCCTACGCCTCCACTCAAATGCATTGTCAATGGCCGTGAGCAATCTTATTACAGAAAAAGTGAAATATCTCTAAAACCACACCACCTAGAAACAAATCTCTTGGTACACATATAGAAAACATCTTTACCAAAAAGATTATATTAAATTTATACGGTTAAGCTTCTTGATTTCTATTAATTTTGAATAAAACTAATGTTTTGCACTGCGCGCACCATCAAACTCAAGGCATTGTCAATGGTTGTGAGCAATCTTCATACAGAAAATACAGAAAAAGTGAAATATCACACCATCTAGAAACAAATCTCTTGGTACACATATAGAAAACATCTTTACCAAAAACATTATATTAAATTTATAAGGTAGTGACGATGCTGTTCGATTTTGACGCATGCGCAGAAGCGATTCGGACAAGCTGAAACCGCGACACCGGGTCAGGCTGTCCGACATTGGAGTCCGCTCCCCCCTCACACACACCTATACACAAAAATAGGTCAGTGCATCTTGCTCCGCGCATGCTGTGTCACGCCCCCGCCCCCCCCCCCCCCCCCCCCCATGTGAGCCAAGTCAGGCAGCACTGGCCACTACAGAAAGATGGCATGTTCGGCCATATCCATCGTACGATAGATTGATTGGTTGGTTGGTTCAGTTTTACGACCTAGCAACATCTACGGTCATATCAGGACGGGTACCGACTTGTGACAGTGCGCACTCATGGCGACTTAAGAGTGCTGCCCCACTTGGAAACCAGGCCGCTGGCACAATGACCCGATATCCCACTCAGTTACATTATCCTAATATTGAGCTAACCAGTCCTTGCCCTATCCTAGTAATGTCGAACGCCAGGTGAGTATCAATTGTGTAACTCATTGGTTTGACTCGGCCGGGATTCGAACTCCCGACCTTCCGCGCGGGAAGCCGGCACTCTACCGATTGGACCACAGCGTCCGGTTAGGATAATATTAGTTTAGCGCCAATGTAACTCAAACGCCCCCCCCCCCCTTCCCACAAACGTTCTTCCATTCCCCCACAATCTGGGCATTATAAGTTATCAGCGCAGAACGACGGGCTACTTGTTAGCACTGTTAGGCAAAGAGATGTTCGCCACACCATCTAGCTGCTATTAATTATCCGGGTCTTGTAAAAACAATTTTGTTTGTTGGGGCTTTACGTCCTTGCAAAATCGAAGGTCATATCAGGACGGGTACCGACTTGTGACTGCGCGCTCATGGAGACTTTATAGTGCTGCCCAACCGGAAGATCGGGCCATCAGCGCCATGACCAACCCCATTTAGTCATATTATCCTGACAATGAGAAAACCAGTCCTTGTCCTATCCTATTAATGCCGAGCGCCAGGCTAGGGACTAGGATAGCGACAAGGTTCAATGATTGGTTTGACTTGGCCGAGGCTCGAACCCACGACCTCCCGCACGGGAAGCCTGCGCCCTACTGATTCGGCCATCCCGCCTAGCGAAAAACAAAAGCAAGACCACATCTCCTGCGACAGGAACTAAGTCGCATATCAAATTTGTGGCATTAAAAACTCATTCGAAGACAGTTTTGACGTAGTAATGGGAGCATTTACCTCTTGACTCTTGGGAAGCTAGTAGCTGCCAGGGTACAAGACAGGCCTCCTTTCTACATAGTGCATGGTTTTCACCCCACCCCTACCCTCACGTCCACTCCGCCTCCTCAAAACCACATTCCGACAAGACTGCAGTCAGGTCTATAGTGCACCAGATTCTTAGTTTAAAGTTGTATAGTTCGATCGTTTCAGTTTCCGTCATTTTCTTAAATAAATATATTAGGTTGATCGTCATAATCTATCTTTCCTATAAGTTTCCACCAGCTCTACCGATTCCCACCATCCCTTTCCTACCAGCTCTACCGATTCCCACCATCCCTTTCCTACCAGCTCTACCGATTCCCACCATCCCTTTCCTACCAGCTCTACCGATTCCCACCATGTCTTTCCTACCAGCTGTGCCGATTCCCACCATCCCTTTCCTACCAGCTCTACTGATTCCCACCAGCACTTTCCTGAATACTGACTGGGGAGACCACTGATGTAGGATCAAATCTACCGGTGTGACTTATTTAAATTTTAAAATGTGACGCTATCATTGGCCCATGTAGCTTTGAAAGCCGCATCTCCTCAGAGTTTGGTGGTGGTGGTGGTGCGCAGGATGGAGAGTGGGAGTGAGGGTTATCGTTATGTTTCCATTTAGTTATTACACATACAATGTATGTGCCGCAAGCACGCATGGAGGACTGGTGGTGGGCCGTGCTACACGCCGGTATGTAAGCGTGCACGGTGCAACTGTAATTATACTTATAGCACCAGGTAGCCTATGGCCGCCGCAAACCAACGTGACCTGCAACTCAAAGGTTCATCACCGTCAACATTAACACTGGATACGTCACGTGATCTACGTGGCACCTTTAGGTCGGTCAGTGTAAAGGACTAGTAATACTGCCCCGCAATAGTCCCCACCCAGCAATATTATACCGGAAGAACTCGTTGTCAGTTGTTTTACGTCCTAGCAACATCTAAGGTCATATCAGGACTGGTACCGACTTTTGACAGCGTGCACTCATGTGCTGCCCCACTTGGTGACCGGGCTGCCAGCACCATGACCCGGTATCCCAGTCTCATTATCCTGACACTGTGCAAACCAGTCCTTGCCCTATCCTGCTAATGCCGAGAACCAGGCTAGGTAGCAACAAGTATCAATTTAATAAGTCATTGGTTTGACTCAGCTGGGATTTGAACCGGAAGGACTCCATGCCACATGAGGCGGGCAGGTCTTATGCTGGTATAACGCTGCCACCATGGTATAGTTTGTTGGAGTTTTACAACCTGGCAAGATCTAAGGTCACACCAGGACGGGTACGGACTTGTGACTGTGCACTCATGGTGGATTTGTATAGTGCTGCCCCACTTGGAGACCAGGATGCTAGCAAAACGACCCGATATCCCACAGTCACATTATCCTGATACTGAGCTAACCAGTTCTTGGCCTATACTAATAATGCTGAGTGCCAGGCTAGGTAGGTACTGACAAGTATCAATTTTGTACGGCATTGCTGTGCCTCGACCCAGAATGGAAACTCCTGACATTGCACATGGGAAGCTTGCGCTCTACCGATTCGACCACCGAGTCCGGTCCTCCCTGCTACATTGCTCTCTATGAATTCCTGGTGTTAGTTGCATGAAACACAAACCCCCACACAGCCACCATGTGTTTGTCTGTAATTTATTATGGTGATTTTTCATTGAGAGGTGGGGGGGGGGGTCTTCCTTTCCAACCCAAACACTCTACATGCACATATTTGGCTAGATAAACAGCAAAGTTATGCTGGAAAGCAAGCACTTGAGGAGGAGAATGTCTATTCTAGAGGTGGGAGGGGGTAACATAATACTGACATATTATTGCATTTGAAGCAGTTTTTTTTTTAAATATTTTATTTTTGTTTGTTTGTTGTTTTACGTCCTAGCAACATCTAAGGTCATATCAGGACGGGTACCGACTTGTGACAGTGCGCACTCACGGCGACTTTATAGTGCTGTCCACCTGGGAAACCAGGCCACCGGAACCATGACATGGTATCCCACTCAGTCACATTATCCTGCCACTGAGCACACCAGTCCTTGCCCTGTCCTAATAATGCCCAGCGACTGTCTCGGAAGTGACAAGTATCAATTTTTAAGTCATTGGTTTGACTCGACCAGGGTTCGAACCCACGACATACCAGCAAGTGTGTCAAGCAACGCCATTACTACGTCTAAGGCATATGCAATTATAAGCGAGTGCCGGTTCTTAACTATAAAAATGTGCCGTAAGTCTTTGCAAGTACTTATCCCCTGGGATGTATGGTAGGTAATTATGTGTCGGCTCCAGACCTTCCCGCCGCCCTAGTTAATTCATGACAATTAGTTCTCGGCCGTCTCGCGGTACCCACTAGGCTACCGAAGGTGCTCGGTTTACTCCCTGTTCTCGACACAAGATTATGATTATTGTATTGTTTTGGTTTTACGTCCTAGCAACATCAAAGGTCATATCAGGACAGGTACTAACTTGTGACAATGTGCACTCATGGCAATTTTATAGTGTTGCCAGACTCACAATCCTGGCTATCGGCATAATCACCCGATAGAACACTCAGTCACATTATCCTAAAACTGAACTAACCAGACCATGCCTACTCTAGCGTCATATTCACAAAAACTGCAGCCATGAGAGGAAGCTAATTTTTATTTCTGCCAACAGTTTTTTTGTTGTGGTATTTTTTTTGCTGCAGGGTCCAATGAAAACATCAAATTTTCATAACCAAAACAGTGATCTATATTTGATTCTACATATTCGACTTCGATACTGGTGCACTTAAACATTTGTCCCCACAGAGTGAAATACCGAGCCAATTTATAGAGCATGTTACTGCAGAAGCCGGTGGTGTGAGCTTTGGCGTGCTTGCCAAAATGGTACATTTGCACTTCAAATATCTCTAAGGTTAGACAAGTAAAATAAGTTACTTCAAACTAAAGTAAGGTAAATTATAACAATCATCCAATATATTCATCTCAGAAAATGACAGAACCTCAAAATCATCAGACTATGCCAGTTCATATAATTGTATTACTTGTTGTTCACATGGCATAGCGTTCTTCATTTTCACCACAATTAATTAAATCCATTTATAATGTTAATAATTTGGACATTGAGCTCAATTACAGGTCTACAAAAGCGTGATGGTTCAGAAGCAAAGCAGTGTGGTCGAGCCACTTACTGAGATAGGAACCTAATAACACCATCCCAATGCTACTGTACGTCCAGAATTTCTAACTAGGTCAAATGGCATATACAACATATAACAGGGGTCGACTTAATTCAACGTGACTGTCATGGGAGGTCGATTTTTACCTCGCTTCAGATATCAGAGACCAGGAAATGCTCAGACGCACCCCCTATCCCCCCCCCCCCCCCCCCCCATCTGGCCCGACACCAACATCTCGACCATGGCCCGGGCGGCGTGAATATTTATAGATAGTCGATGTTGAGAGGGGAATGGGCGAATAGATGAATGAGCCACCTCGGATTATAGCAGGAGAGCACGACGCACCGCCCCAGCCTCCCTAGGAGGGAGGAGGGAGGAGGGAGGCGAGGGGAGGAGAGGGGAGGAGAGGGGAGGGGAGGAGAGGGGAGGCGAGAAGAGGAGGGGAGGTAGGGAGGGGAAGGGAGGGGGAGGGGAGGGGAGGGAGAAGAGAAGAGGAGAGGAGGGAGGGGAAGGGAGGGGAGGGAAGGGAGGGGAGGGGAGGGGAGGGGGAGGGGAGGGGCTGAAATAATATCAAGAATGTGCATGTTGGTTGGTTGGTTGAATTTTACGTCCTGGCAACATCTAAGGTCATATCAGGACGGGTACCGACTTGTGGCAGTGCACACTCATGGCGACTTTATAGTGCTGTCGCACTGCGAAATCAGGTCGCCAGCACCATAACCCTATATCCCATCCCTCCTAACTAGAACGTCAAATGTTGAGCTAGGTTTTCATTCCTAATAAAATTATCTTTTCTTGTACATGACGTATATATATATATGTGTGTGTGTGTGTGTCAAGAGTCTAGGACTAGGGGGTCAGGCCTAACTCCTAATATCAACTTACCTGTAAAGTGAGCACTGATTGACCGCCTTATCAGGGGCATTCGGGGGGGGGGGGGGGGGGGGGGGGGGGGGGGGGGGGGGGGGGGAGAGGAGTAAAAAGTAAAATAAAAGGACAACGATGGTGTGTGATAAGAATAAAGATAGTCGGACGTGGGATCGAAGTTCGGCAGGTAGTTTTCCTATTGTGTGTGCCCAGCCGGACACACCTAACACAAAGTACAGCGGTACAGGTTGTTGTGGTTTTACGCCCTGGCAACATCTAAGGTCATTCCAGGACAGGTACCGACAGTGCGTACTCATAATGACTTTAGAGCACCACGGCCTGGTACCCCACTCAGTTACATTATCCTGATACAGAGCTAACCAGCCCTTGCCCCATCGTGTTAATTAATGCAGAGTGCCAGGCTGGGTAGCAACTAGTAGCAATTTTATAATTCATCGCAATAAATAAATAAAAATGGTATCAATGACAGGGCGAAAAATTATGCCAATGAACAAAAAAAAAAGAAGAGAAAGATATCACCTACATTTATCAAACAGGAATTATTTCCCTCTCTTTTTGACCACCTCCCCTTTTTGGGGATGAGTGGGTGAGTGGGTGAGAAATGCGCCCCCCCCCCTCATTTGTTCAATCTAATTTGTAAGTAACATTTACACTGTATGTAAATTGACAGCTTCCTGTTACTAGATTAGATAAATGACATTTCTAAACTGCATGAGTTTGTAACTTGCTTCAGGGTACACGTGACACTATGTTGTTTGGCAGTCCCCGACCTCCCACTTACCGTGTTATATAATAATATATAATCAAATAAAATGAATGATTTGGTAATATATAAATTTTTACAACACCCATTGTGTCAGTTGCGAGAAATTTCAAACCTGAAAGTAATCGGAAACGTATTTAATGGGTTTAATTTGGTGTTTTTTTTTTTCATAATTCAAATAAACAAAACTTCCAGCCACCAATTAATGACCAGGATATGCAGACAAATTGCAGCCAAAAAATACCAGGACTGATTTCTCAGATATGTATATAATCTGATGGTTTTGAGCTTCGGCCATTTCATTAAGAGAAATATATTAGTTTAAGGTTTGAAGTAACTTGTTTTTTTATGGTTAACTGAAGATATTTGAAGTGAAAACATGCTAAATCAACGCAAAGGCCCAGTCACACCTTACCGGACTGGGGAACCGGACACTGTCCGGTGAAATACGGCAATGTCCGGTACAAGTTTTGAACATGCACTAAACTTCTATCCGTTATGTATCCGGTTTGCTTCCGGAATAGTCCGGTGGCGAGAACATGGTAGGGGTGTAGGTGAGTGGTGGGGGTGTAGGTGAGTGGTGGGGGTGTAGGTCTGGTGGGGGTGTAGGTGTGTGGTGGGGGGTTTAGGGATGTGGTGGGGGTGTAGGTGTGTGTGGTGGGGGTGTAGGTTTGTGTGGTGGGGGTGTAGGTGTGGTGATTGAGGTGTAGGTGTGTGTGGTGAGGGTGATACCGGACACCACCGGACTAGAAAATTCTGTGTCCGGTACTCAATCCGGTAAGGTGTGACAGGCGCTTTAGCGATGTAGGAACAAATGCTTCAATAAGTGCACCAGTATGTAAATTGATACAGGATTAAATCTAGCTAACGGTTTTGGTTTTTTTAATGTGATGTTTTCATCTGGTTCTGTGACTTTAACGTGGGTTTTCCATTAAAGCTGCATAATCCAATAAAATCACCAAATTTACTAAACCAAAACAATTATCTCAATTTGATTCTACATATCTAACTTAGATACGGGTGCACTTATTAAACATTAATTGCCACACCAAAGGGAATAGTGAGGCAATTGAATAAAACCTGTTACTACAGAAGGCTTCGGTGTCAGAAGTTAGGGATATTTACTATTAAAAAATTACATGGATGCATTTCAAATACCCCAAAAGTTAGCCATTCAAAACAAACGTTACTTCAAGCTAAAGTAAGCTACATTATGTATTTATCTCAGAAACTCAAAACCAACAGACTAGTACTACTATACAACTTTAATTTTTTCTTTAACGGGGAACCATTGGTAGGGCCTACTGGTTAATCTTCTTTCCTTTTTTTTAAACCACCAATTACCCAACCTGTTGATACGCAAATTAACATAAAGTAGGGACCAGACGGAGTGTCCGAATGAGTAGAGCGTCCGTCTCCTGTTTTGGGAGATCGGTAGATCCGAACCCATGAGTTTGTGGGTTCGAATCCTGGTGTCGAGTCAAACCAATGACTTAAAAATTGATACTTGTCACTTCCTAGCCTGGTGCTGGGCATTATTAGGATAGAGCAAGCACTGGTTGGCTCAGTGTCAGGATAATGTGACTGAGTGGGATATCAGGTCATGGTGCTGGTGGCCTGGTGTCCCAGTGGGGAAGCACTATAAAAGTCGCCATGAGTGCACACTGTCACAAGTCGGTACCCGTCCTGACGACCTTAAATGTTGCTAGGACGTAAAACAACAACAAAAACATAAAGTAGGTCAGGCTCAAATGACAATCATCTCGCCCTGTGAGTCCAAGCGCCCCCTCCCCCCCCCCCTTCACACTTTATGCTAAAAGACGGCATGCCGTGGAATATTTGTTCATCATTAAATTAGATGTTTGTTTGTTGGGGGGTTTACATCCTGGCAACATCTAAGGTCATATCAGGACCAGTACCAACTTGTGACAGTGTTGTAAATATAGTTTATTCATGGAATAAAGTCTTGTCAGTGCCATGACACTGGTCTTCCACTGGTTCCAGCCATGTGACAATACAGGTATTTACAATACGTATATACTATAATATTGTCATCAGCAGCTAGCTCAAGTCAGCTGACATAATATTAATCATTTCAAGACTTCAAGACTAACTCATGGTGACTTTATAGCTTTGCCCCACTGGGAGACTCAAGTCGCCGGCGCCATGTCCAATTTCCTACTCAGTCACAATTACCCTGATACTGAAGTAACTAGTCCTTGCCCTATCCTACTAATGCTGAGGGCCAGGCTAGGTAGCGACAAGAATAGATTTTCAAAGTCATTGGTTTGACTTGGCTAGGTTTCGAACTCTCTATTTTCCGTATGGGAAAACTGCATTCTACCAATTCGACCACCGCATCCGTTTAAATTATATTGACCAAACATCGCAAATTTGCGCGTTTGGCCACTTAAACCCCCCCCCCCCCCTACCACCACCACAAAAAAAAGTAGTATTACTTGAAAGAGCTGCATTCCATCACCAGTGCCATCAGGTAGAGAGGGTGGGGTGGGGGTGGAAGGCAAAAAACCAAACTTGCTCGCCTTCCATGCAGGTCTCAAAACAGCAAGTTCACTTCCGGGGTACAACCACCCAAACCACCAGCGTCTCCCTAAACCAACAATTTTTGGGGAGTCTTTTTTTCTTCTTTTTTTAAATGATATTTTATTGTTTGTAGTCCGCATATATCTAATCTACCTTATTGCCCATCCCAATTTTCTCCTTTATTCGTCGCTCCTATCCGACTGATAAGAGTGTAAGCTGATAGCGGCGGGACATAGATACACTGCTGGTGCACTGTGGAATGTCACAGATAAGGACATTCATAAAACCGCCAGGGCTGACATCCTGGTGTATGGGTGGGAGGTGGAGGAAAGGAAGAGAGGGTAAGGGCAAGTGGGCAGTGGTTAGGTTACCAACATTCTTTAATTTAAAAAAAATCAAACTAAAGCCATATCAACGCTTCGTCTTGTTATTTATCACTTCCTTCATTTTATCGCATTAAAAAAACCACACACATAAACATTTGACTGGGTTAAAATGTAGATTCACGTGTAACGTTCGACGAAAATTCGCATTAGAACAAACCTTTGGCTAGAGTTCTCCATTTAGTTGGTCCGAATGTGCCAAGTGTCCCAGAATTAACCTCGTTCTAGCAGGTTGACATTGGGGATAATTAGAGAGCTGCATGCCTGGTATTCAAGGCGTCATTTGTATTAATTAAAGTAACACGCCACACTTCCTTGACACGACCAATTCAAGCTTTAGAAGGACTACTAAAATTGATACATAACTCAAAATATGTATTCTGCCAAAACCATGTGAACTAAAAAGATATTAACGGCAACGGCGTGAGAAAGTTGTGGTGCTTAATAATATACAGTAAAACCTATCTAAATCGGCTGACCATGGGACCGACTTTTAAATGGTCCATTCAGGGAGGTGGTTGGTTTAGGGAGTTTTTTAAATATATATCATTACAATGGTATTGTATGCACGATCGTTTGGCACCCAAATAAAGCGATCGATATAGGGGGTGGGGGTGTGGTCGGATATGTGGAGGTGGTCGGTTAGAGAGGTTTTACTGTATATATATGAGACTGTCCCAAAAGGTGGTAAGCAATATGGGACAAAACTTTGTCCATTGTAACGATCAACATACTATCTGCTTATGCATTTGCTCAGGATAAACTGATTTGGTTTTTACATGGTGTTTCATAATCCGAATACAATACATATAATATGATTTGAGGCAAATGTCCTTGTGTTTTCAGTGTAACCTTTTCTGTGCTGTTTTGTGTCAATCGTTACAATGGACAACAACAAAAAGAGTTATCACCTTTTGAGACAGGCTCATATATTACTAAGTCTAAGTAATCATTGCAACACCCCAAGAATACACGGACATCGTATTAACCGTCAGTGTTAGGCACAACCTGTTTGCAATCTAGTCTATCGGAGGGATTATCTGTATGCCTTCTCTTGGGATACCTCAGAGAAGCAGTGACATTATTAACATCTTGATATACATCTTCGCTCAACCAAACTAACCAAAGATAACCTATTGCATTTGCTAAAGAAAGGCATTTTGCGATCACCGGGCTTAGGAAAACTCCAACGTAATGCCTAGCGTTAAGTGTGCCGATCTGCTCTTCCAATTTATTTGGTTAATTTGTTTAACAACCCCCACCCGACAGCAAAAAAAATAAAATTGGGTAGTGGGGCCAGCTTAAATGTGACCCACCTGCTGACTAACCCTCTTAAAATCAGTTTAAACAAAAATTGCCCTGTTTTTAATGCCGACTGGACATGTCAGCAGGCCTGGTAAGTCAGGCCCGATCTGCCTAGTTACCGCCAGGCATGAAAGGTCTGGCGGGAAGCCGTCCGCCGCCCACGTAGCCGGGTCTGTGGGTCCGGGAGTGAGAGGGTGGGTGCGCACCGCTTATACCGGTGTTATTATACCAGTACTGGTAGAACAACATGGACCCGGTGTCGCAGTTTCCGCGGTACGCATCGCTTCTGCGCATGCGTCAAAATCGAACAGCATCGTCACTAACCGTATAAATTTCATATAATGTTTTTGGTAAAGATGTATTCTATAAGTGCACCAAGCGATTTGTTTCTAGGTGGTGTGGTTTTAGAAATATTTCACCTTTTCTGTATGAAGATTGCTCACGACCATTGACAATGCCTTGACTTTGACGTACACGCAGTGCAACACATTAGTTTTATTCAAAATTAATAGAAATCAAGAACCCTAACCGTATAAATTTAATATAATGTTTTTGGTAAAGATGTTTTCTCTATATGTGTACCAAGCGATTTGTTTCTAGGTGGTGTGGTTTTAGAGATATTTCACTTTTTCTGTATGAAGATTGCTCACGGCCATTGACAATGCATTTGAGTGTAGGCGTACCGCGGAAACTGGCGGACGGCGGAAACTGCGACACCGGCGGTGACACCGCGCCAGGCATGCCATGTATGTGAGTAACTGCCACCCAACCCCTTACATAGTACCATAACCCGCGCACTACATTGTGGCCGCGGAGGAATACACCCACATCCCTCCGCTACCACCCACACACCCACTATCCACTACGCCCTACTAATCACGTTCACTGCATACATATCCGATTTGGTGTGAAGGTGCCTTCAATGTGGAATCCAATAGCGCATTTGTACCATAGACTTACCAGTCCTGATGTGACCTTAGATGTTGCCAGGATGTGGAACTCCACCCAACCAACCATATACTTAAAGGGTTTGTTGGGGTTTCACATCCTAGCAACATCAATGGTCATATTGGGAAGGATACCGACTTGTGACAGGACGCACTCATGGCAACTTCACAGTGCTGCCCAACTGGGAGACCAAGCCACCGGCACTATGACCCGATATTCCACTTGGTCACATTACCCCGATATTGAGCTAACCAGTTATTGCCCTATCCTGGTAATGCCAAGCGTCAGGCTAGGTAGCGACGAGTATCAATTGTGTAACTGTAAGTCATTGGTTTGACTGGGTCTGGTTTTCGAACTCACCCACGACCTTCCGCACGGGAAGCCTGCGCTCATACCGATTCGGCCACCGTGTCCGGTGATTTGAAAAAGGGAGACGATGCAGTGTGCCGCCCATATTTACAACACTTGACAAGTCGTAGACGCGGTACACAAACTGGGCCATGGGTGATCAAAGGTTGCTGATAAATCAGGGGGCTGGACTTATGCTAGGTACACACCTACCGTATACGATTCGCGCACTAAAAATCGTGACCCGACCCGACCCGCTTAAAACGGGACGATTCATTTTTCGAATCGCGAATCGCAATCGTAAGGAAGCAGTTTTAGCCCTAAAAAGTTGCGAATCGCAATCGGTAGGTGTGCTAGGGGAGTGCACATCTCACGATTTTTGGGCAGTTTTAGATCGTATACGGTAGGTGGGTGCGGAAAAACGGTAGGTGTGTACCTAGCATTAGTATACTCGCCTCTCCCCGGGTGACATGCAGACGCATTTTTACCTACCTGGTTTTATAATGGGCTGGTTCCATAACAGATTGATTAAAAATATGTTCATTTCACAGTTCCTCAAAGTACCCTCCCAACACTCCACCAAAATGCCGCCCAAACTAATCCCACAGAGGCACCCTGCCGCCATCCACCCAAAACCGGCCGCAGTGACCGAATCGGTAGGGCACATGCTTCCCATGTGGAAGGTCGGGAGTTCGATTCCCAATCGAGTCAAACTATTGACTTATAATTGTTTCTTCCTATCCTGGTGTATGGCATTATTCAGGGATGAAAGTGGTCTCCGGGGAAAAAAAGCGGAAATGCTGATATTCTGCCATAGGATTAGCATCAGGGAATGGCTGAAAATTCCCGGAAGTCGGATTTCATACATATTGGTATACGCTGATAGTGCTGCGGCGTTTGCACCACATATCAGTATACGCTGATAGTGCTGTGGCGTTAGAAGCATGTGTTAGTAGTATACGCTGCTAGTGCTGCGGCGTTTGCACCACATATTAGTATACGCTGATGGTGCTGCAGCATGAAATAACGTATTGGTTGGTTGTTGGAGTTTTACATCCTGGCAACATCTAAGGTCATATCAGGAAGGGCACAACGTATTAGTATACACTTATAGCTACAGGAAAAATCCTGGAAATCCGCGAAATCGTGGAGATCTTTCATCCCTGATTATTAGGATAGGGAAAGGACTGGTTGGCTCAGTGTCAGGATAATGTGAAAATGGGCTATTGAGTGATGGTGCCAGCAGCCTGATTTCCCAGTGGGGCAGCACTATAAAGTCGCCATGAGTGCACAGTCACAAGTCGGTACCCATCATATTGTAAAATATTCCGATAATAAGCATTGGTGGGGGAATGCAAATGTTCTATTGTGAAACAGGTATACATGGCCAGGTGCATAGCTGTGTTCATGTAGTTGTTGGTAGTGCTTGATTGATAGATAAATAGACATAGTAATGCTGGCAGGACTGTGTGTAAGGGGCACTCAGAGCCCTACACACTACTCCCTCCCCACTCTGCTAGTCAGGATCACCACACGCAAGCTCAAGGCAGGTGGTAGCCAGGGGAGCCACACAGTTTGGTGGTGGTGGGCAGATCACTGGTAACCATGGGGACCAGGAATGCTGGATCCCTATTGGTAGAGCTAGAAATGCTTGTTTCTCATTGGGAGAATGGGGTGGGGGATGACCACACCAAACAATTGATCAGAGGAATGGCTTTACATCAGAGCTATTGACACAATTGCTCATTATGAGAAGTTGTGTTGAACACTAACTAATAATGTCTAATTGTTGTTGGGGGGGGGGCTTTACGTAATAGCAACTTCTGAAGTCATACCAGGACACATCAGTTGTGACTGCGCACCAATGGTCACATAGTGTTTCCCCATTAGGATACTGTGCCGATTGCACCATGTCCTAATAGGCCTATTTCATATGACGTCAGCATAGGTTTTTAAGTCAGTGCGCGCACCGCAGGATGACACACTGTCATACTGCAAACTCAATGGCTATAAGCAATTTTCATGGAGAACAAGTGAAATATCTCTAAAATCACACCACCTAGAAACAAACCGCTTGGAACAGATATAGAAAACATATTTAAGAAACAGATTATATTAAATTTATATGGTTAGGGTTCTGCATTTCTATTAATTTTGAATAAAATTGACGTTTTGCACTGCACGTATCGGCAAACTCAATGCATTGTCAATGGCATGCGCAATCTTCATACAGAAAAAGTTAAAATATCTCTAAAACTACACCATATAGCAACAAATCTATTGGAACTCATATAGAAAACATATTTAACAAAAAGATTATATTAAATTTATACGGTTAGGGTTCTGCATTTCTATTAATTCTAAATAAAACTGACTTTTTGCACTGCGCATACCAACAAACTCAATGGCAGTGTGTAATCGTTCTGGGCCAAGCTGCGCACGCATACACAATGTTTATAAACACTGAGAGGGGTCTATACCCCACCCACATTTGGTGCTGCGTTTCTATTAATTTTGAATAAAATTGACGTTTTGCACTGCGCATACCGACAAACCCAATGCATTGCCAATGCCTATGAGCAATCTTCATACAGAAAAAGTTAAATATATCCAAAACTACACCACATAGAAATAAACCGCTTGGAACACATATAGAAAACATATTTGACAACCAGATTATATTAAATTTATATGGTAAGGGCTCTGCATTCCTAGTATTTTGAATAGAAATTGACGCTTTACACTGCGTTCTGCAGCCAACCTGCGCACGCATACACAATGTTTATAAACATTGAAATGGGTCTATACCCCACCCACATTTGTCATGACCATGAGTCAGCTAAGCAAACCTTGCCATCATAGCGATACCAAGCACAGTAGCGACAAATATCAGTTTGGTCAATTCTTTGGTTGATCCCAAAATTCCCACATTAGAAGTAGCCAACCAGAAACTGTCCTTAGTTGGCACTGCTTTGGTCTGACATTTAAGCCAAGTCCTTTGTTTTGCTTGTCGCACCGGGTTCATTGTAGCCTGTGGGTCATTCTGGTCGCCCACTGGGTAGCATTACGCGGGACGTGTAAGTATTGACAGGTCTAGAGTACATACGGGTCGATGCCAACTACAAACACTAACATATGTCCCGCATTCAATTTTGCTTGCGAGATTCTATAGAGGGTATTCCTGTGACGTCATCAACCGGATGCGCGGCCATCGTGGCGATATCAACCAGTAAACAACCCATTGAGTTTGCCGGTATGCGCAGTACAAAACGTCAATTTTATTCAAAATTAACAGAAATGCAGAACCCTAACCTTATCAATTTAATATAATCTTTTTGTTAAACATGTTTTCTATATATATATGTGTTCCAAGCGGTTTGTGTCTAGGTGGTGTTTTAGAGATATTTAATTTTTTTCTGTATGAAGACTGCTCATGGCTATTGACAATGCATTGAGTTTGCCAGTACGCGCAGTGCAAAACGTCTATTTTATTCAAAATTAATATTTAAAAAAATGCAGAAACCTAACCTTATAAATTTAATATAATCTGTTCGTTGAATGTGTTTTCTATGTATGTATTCCAAGTGGTTTGTGTCTAGGTAGTAGGTGGTGTGGTTTTAGAGCTATTTAACTTTTTCTGTATGAAGATTGCTCACTGCCATTGACAATGCATTGAGTTAGCTGGGTTTATTATTGTGGTTACTATCGCCACAATGGCCGCACTTCCGTTTAGCGTGACGTCAGTGCACACCCTCTATACAACAGGGTGGGTTTGGGCTGCTTACCTTGCAGCATACTCCGGTAGGCGGTGTCTGTGATGGCGAACACGTGGGGTGGCATCTCGTGACGTTTCTTTCCCTTGTAGAGTTCGATCACCTTCTCAGTGTAGATGGGTAGCTTCTTGTAGGGGTTTACCACCACGCAGAACAGCCCCGAATATGTCTGAAAGGCAGGCAGGCAGGTTTATTACTCGGCCAAACGCAAAACTGCACAGTCCTATGAAAGCAATTTTTTTAAACGCCCCCCCCCCCCCCCCAAGATTTGATCCTACATATCGAACTCATATCAGGCATGTGATTGGGTGCATGGGAAAAAAACTTTTTTTTTTTAGGTTATTGTGGGCACACACAGCACCCCACTGAGTCGCGAGAGGAATGCAAATAGTGTATTTCCGAGGTGTTTTGGCAGGCAGAAAAAAAAAGAATTTCGGTTAAAACCAGAGAAATCACATGCCTGTTATACATACTGGGATACCTATTAAGTATTTATTGCTACATCGAAGGAAAAAGAAGTCAATTCAACAGAATATGATACTGCTGAAGCCTATAAATTAACCAAAATGGACATTTTAATATAATGTCCATGTTGGTGTGTACACCGAAATTAAATGTGCCTGTTTCCACATAGGATTGTGTAACTAGGTTCAAAACAGGGTTTTTTTTGGTGGGGGTAGGGAGGGGTCAAATATAATTAAAACCCGTTTAAAGAAAACTAAGGGACATTTTTACCATACGAGGCTTTAGTTTTGAAGTAACCGTGTTTTTGTTTTTTTTACAGTTCCATGTCTCCTTACGAGACATACAGGTTGGCTTTTTCAACCCCAGACAACGGAAGCGGGCCAAATCAATGTAGCCCAACATTTTTTTAATAGATGTTTTCAATTTAATTACCCACTTGTAAGTGCCGGTGATTATTCATGGCGTGTTCTTTCTGCGTCAGAATGGCATTAGTAAAATGATGTCACTAGAACATAGTTCCATAGTGAATAGCAAATAGCTCTTTATAGGTGAAATTAAAAGAGGGGAAAAAAATATAAAGGACATGATTCTACATACTGTGTTGTACCATAATTTCGGCTTCGACCCATTTGAAATCACTCTGCCCTATCCCCCACGTGGACTATTACGTATCCATTTTTGAGGTCACGGACAGGCTCATACATATTCATTCAATCTTGATTGAACCACCCTGCGTCTCCAGAAAACTATGTTAGAGTGATAAATATAGGCGTGCTAAATGACGATCATGAGCAAGTACCATGTCACTAACATCTAATACATCATGATTACCATATATTATAGTTTTACTGCTCAAGTTTAGCTAGGACATGGCTTTTTTGTTTAAATTTGTTAAGTGAGCTAAATTTAGATTTGAGCAAGGTAATTAAAATGAAAAATCGAATGATGACCATTTATTAGAACGTTGAGCATACCAGCATTATAGAGTATAACCGGTGCTCTTACAATAGCACCCAGAGTTTATTTTTTTGTTAAATGAATTTATTTACTTTGCTCCTAACGGATAAGTGTGTTAATTCATCGCTGGGCAGCACTAGTCAAATTTGATTCAAATGCTTGGAATTTAGTTTGAGTAATAATCTTGGTTTTCTTGCTTCTTGTTTAGAAACTCTTTGTAGATTGCAAACAGTCCAAAATCCAGCTTTCACTATACTTTGTGTTAATCCATTTAAACATCTGTATTTCTAGGTTACATTTTTTTTTTTAGTAGTTTCTTAAACACTGATATGTTTTCTGCATTTTGTGTTGCAGCTGGCAATATATTCCAAATATTGCACTCATATTAGCTACACTGCGATCATATGCACTGCATTTTGATTTTACCATTGCTAGTAATGGACCATCATTGCTTCTTGTGCACCTTGTTTGTAACCTGCTGTATTTTTTTTTTTCGAGATGTGTTGTATGCATACAATTTTAGGTGATCATGTTGCCTGTTTTGGAGGAATTTTACTCGTGCTATCTTATGCAGCTCTTGCTATTTTGAGTGCTCTATTTTGAGCAATTCCATCATACAGTGCGAATAGGTTTCATCTGTTTTAAAGATTAGTAACTATCCATCACTTCCCAGTTACAGTAATTATATCTAGCTCATCTGAAAAGATTTCGCGGCAGCACTTGTGAACTAGTCATGTGATTATCGTCTCACAATCCGGATGCTGTGTCCAACAGCACACATCCGAAGTAACTGGGTGGTGTGGACAGCTTGTCTTGTGCGATAGATTATATGACAGTAGTACTGTCGCATAGACGGGCGGTGGGGGGGACAGGGGGGGGGGGGGGGGGGGGGGGGCAGGTACAAACAACTACACCCCGGGAGGCCCACATTGATACATGTGTGCCACCTGCCACCACCCTTGGTCACCTCAAAAGTGCCTGACCCACTTACACCGATGTACAGAGCCCAACACGGCCAGTGTCATGAGTATATATATCTGGTTCTATCTATACAAATGTATGTATAGTCTAAAATAAAATAAATATACATTTTTTTAATGCGTGCATGATTTTAGCTTAAAATTGAAATATATAGCTCGGACTAAATTTATTTCCATGTGCATTCTTATTTTACCAGTAATGCAGTATACGGACGATTTGCATCACAACAAAATAGTACTAAATAAATTGCACTAGACTGACTAGTAGTAGCAGAATATCTATTCACGTTTTAAATATTGAAGTTATTATTCACCCGACAGTCGTGACTGCAGTGAAGATTTCAAGCACTGGACCCTATGGCGACGTCATCAATTTGTTAACCAATTAGAGCGGTACTTATCACTAACACATTTCAACCATAGATATTCGTCTGTTCCCCAGTGGTTAGGTTTCAGCACTCTCACCGCATGGGTTCAATTCCCCATCTAAGCCATTTTACTTCTTTATTTTCAGATAATTTGTGTTCCTGATTTACATCATGTGGTCCCTGCTGCCCTATTAAACCAAGAATATAAGATGGAGTTCAAAGTAGGGCAGATATTTGAAAGCTGAGATTAATTTTTAAAGTATAGTGAAGCATTTTCCAGGGCAACCAATATTCAGTTGTGCACCGTGACCAGCCGCACTGTAAATGCTGCCAATGCTAAAGTTGTAGCCGGACAGGCCAAGTATGACCAGAAGACTGTCGAGTCTATAGTGAAGGAAATTGGTCTTGTAGACCTGACGCTGTTGAGTCTCGAGTGAAAAAATTTGATCTGGTTCACCAGACCATCGAGTCTACAAGACCAAATTCCTTTAGTGTAGACCCGACGGTCGGGCAAATATTATCGGCCTTTAAATATACCTCAGCACCAATCTTGGGTATTCCTAGTCTATTATGTAGTATGGGAATCCCTTTATAGCTTAGTTTAAAAATATTTCAATTTGGTGAAGTTTTGCTATTCCAATAATAACTTCCAAAATTTCACTCAATTTCAACCTGCAAATTCACCCTTTTATATCAATCTACAATTTTTTTAAAGTAGACTGGGGTGAGAAACCATTATTAATCTTATACACTGTTGAGTTTGGGGGAATTGTGATGTGTACATCATGATTGGCGTGTTCAGGAATGCAACAGGTATGTACTTGTGTTTATCATTTTTTCTGAGACTCATAGAGGAGCTACAATCTAAGGAGAAAAAGTATGTGGTGGCTTATTGGTCAGAGAATGAGTCTTATGACAATGCTACTGACTATGACATATAATTCTTTGCCGTGGCAGCTGATCTCATATATGATGATATTATGCTTAACTGATATTTTGAGAATGACTTGATCGTGATTTGTTGATTTACCATTATGACGTATGTTGTGAACAAACGATCATGGAGTGCACTAATTAACCACAAATGTTATTTTCATGTCACTTATTTTGTTTCAAATGTCATTTTATTGAATTGTATCAATAGAACATGAATTAAACTAGCTTCACTGAAAATCTCATCAAGATATCTCAATTATTAAAGAAAGTACATGAATTTCACCAATTTCAGTCACAGAAATGTATTGTTTCAGTTCACTTTACTTTGTTTCAGGTCACTTAATTTTGTTTCAAATGTCACTTTATTGAATTATATCAATAGAACATGCCTTAATCTAGCTTCAGTCCAAATTCCATCTAGATATCTCAATTATTAAAGAAATTACATGCATTTTCCCATAAAAGTCACCAATTTCGGCCACAGAAATCTAGTGCTTATACCATAATTAATTCTAAGAAAATAAGGACCAATTTCAGAGTTGGAAAATGCCATAACTTCCTTAATACTCAACCTATTCCCATAATCTTGGTGTCATGTTAAAGGGCTTTCAAGCTCTTTCTAGCGGTGCCCTTTGTTTTATTATTGAAGGAGTTTGAATGTTGTTGGCACATACCTAATTAATATAAGTTTTATATTCTGATGTGTCTATTGTGGAGGGGGAAATCATATTTCATCATTTGACTTGGGAAGAAAGGGCCTCAGGCTTAGGACCAAACTGTCTTGATACAATTCTTTCCCTACGCCTACGGCGACGGCCTACCGTATCATATGCCTACAACTAGTACAAGAAGAACGAGTAGAGACTTATTTAACCCTCCACCCCCAAATTTCATGCAGAGTTCACGGTGGCCTGTGACTAATAATATACGTTATGAATAGCCCTCAAAAAAGTATTTATTGCGGTATGTTTTCACCTTCCCGGAACTATCACGTAAGTTTCATAAACATCACGATTGACGATAACAATAAGTTGATCAACAGAGGTCGAAGCTGGATAGGTCGAACTACTCAGGAGTACCAACTTAACCAAGTATACCGGAGGGTGTTCTCTGTGGCGGAGTGGTTAGACTCAGACACTCTAACTTAGAGTGTCTGACTTTTTTACAGGTCGGACTCCTAATCTGAAGGTTGGTGGTTCGATTCCCTGTGCCCCCCCCCCCCCATCTCTGCCAATTTGGATTTCCACCGCTGTGTATAACTTACAGCGTCATCAAAGGCCAGTTGCTCTCATACCATGTTTATGTAGTGTGGGAGGTTAAAAATCCCTTGGGTCGGCAAAAGTGTAGACTCTGGCTTTCTATCGACAAACTGTCTAGTAATGGTGAAAACAAGTCTATTCAGACTTATCCATGACATTCCAGAACTAATGAGTCAAATACCCCAACAAATAATACATCACAATTGCCGACCACGGAGGTGGCAGTTTGTAAGTGAGATATTATCATGTCCCGCCGCATCCTCAAGTGAGCTTGGGCGACTTCCGCCCAGGTTCAAAAGCAAAGTCGCCGGCACGGGCCCTTACCATGGCCTCGCCCCTACCGGCAGTGAGGTGTAGCGTAGCCGTAGGGGAACCACTTGCAAATCTAAAGTAAATACGCCTGATCGGCAGTTATTTCCGAACTTCATGCATAGTGTAGCTTTATTTCATGGGGCAAGGCAGTGAGCACTACCAGTATACTATGTGCTTGGGTTATTTAGGTCGGCTGTGTGTATATTTTGGGGTGAAGGAGACGGCCTGAGACTGAGTCACAGACCTTACTGACTCAGACACTGACAGTGACACTGTCACACAGTGACAGTGGTTGTTCCGGGTTTGTAACATTATAATTATGACAGCAGGACTGGGCGGTTCCGGAAAAAAAGCCGGTGTTTGAATTCGTCGTATATTAAGCGGATACTTACGTAAATTAGTCCGGAATAGTACCTATCCTTTAGATTGTACAGAACTGATGCTTCGTTAAGGCACGTCAACTCCGCCATATCCTCAACTTTGTTAAATTTTGGGGGGTTCATTTTCTGTATGTCATCCTTGTTGACTACCACATGCTTGCCGGTCTCTTGAATTTCTACCAGCACCTCGTCGCCTCTTTCCTCCCTGACGCTGGCTGCCACGAAACCCATATTTTCGTGAGGTACCCAGACAAGTCTTTTGGCTGCCCATGCTGCTTGTGCTGTCGGGTCATTGACAATACCCCTGTCCACTGCCAGATATTCCAGCTCGGCGCCGCCTATTCCACCGTAATCCATGTCCGCCATGTTGAATCGTGAATGACCTTTTTCCAACTTGCCGAAACAATCCTGTTTCGGGGTCTCTCAAAGCAGAAAAAAGGCACTTGCTTGTGAATCTAACTACGAAACTGTATGCTAAGTCATGGAAAGGGTTGTAGATGGAGACACTCCCCTGAAACTGTGCGTATAACTGCCAGGTTTTCGCTCCCGAAGTTGAAATGTATCTGCTACTCCCACTTTGCGCCACACTCGGCCGCCGCCTCGTTGGCTTTGATTGGCAAGTCACGTGATACGGGCGTTTTGAGGCCAAGCCCCGCCCATTTGTCGGTACAAGTGACTGAGCTCTATCTCGTTTCCTAAAGCGCTCGAGAACAATAAGAACTTGCTACCAATATACACTTCTCAATTACATTCGAAACAGACTCTCGCTAACTGCCCACATCTAGTAGCATCGGATAAATCGCGTGTTATGACGTCACTAGTTTAGGTTTAAGGCGCCAAGTGGCGGTTTCTGTTGGCGGGATGTGCAGGTGTCCTGCCCGGTGCGGTGGAGTGGTTTCGCGGACACCCCAAGTGAACTGCCTGGTACAGATGATGATTCACCGGTTTTCCATGAATGAATGCTTTGCATACTTTACTTCTCGTCCTAATATGGCATTATTTAGGTACCCAACTGTGCTTTTGTCACAGTGCATTCCCACATTAGACTTGCCCTAAAGGTTTTGTGACACAGAAGAGCCTATCTTGAGCCGGGTTAGTTACCTAATCTTGATGTAGGTTTGCTGCAAGGCCTCCTGTGTATGCCCTGCTCCATGCATTCATTTGCAAGAAAGCGCGTCTGTTTTTACACCTGCATACCATGTTACGCAACAGCATTGATGATTGCATTCCTGAATGGTTCGTGATCCGCTATTGTGCATAGGCTTATACCACAGTCAAACTTGGCTTGTGAACCCCAGGTGGTCGCAAAAAGGTCTCTATTTGGTCCTCACTGGCTGGCCGCTGACCTGATCACCAAATTGGTCGTCAGGAGGTTGCAGGTATTGCACCAAAAAGATGCTGACAACCATTTTGGTCGCAAGGAGGCCGCCTTTCATTTTCATAGGTTGACAATAAATCAGCAATCAGTTTGTGATCAGTCCCAGATTAAGCCGTGTTCACACACGGGCGTTAAGTCGCCTCAACTAGTTCGCCTTGTCTAGTTCGGCTCACATTCGCCATGTGGACGCGATGCTAAGGCGGGTTAGGGGTGATTCGCCTCAACTAGTTCGCCACATGTAAACCGCGTCGCGAGGTAGCTTATATGAACCGAACTAGCTTAAGTCGGCCCACCTTGCTTGTGTGGACAGTAGCGGTTTACTTGAAGCGGATTAAGCACGTCACACTGTATAATATAATTTGATCTATGAACCGGCTAGAGGTGTACAGATATTTTTTTCATGATTTATTTTTAGGTTTTCACTGGCCAACAGAAGTTTTGATCGTTCCAAAACAATATGATTCAGTCCATACATATCTAGCTTGAACCCACACTCTTTCGTGGCAATGTCGACTAACCGAAACTGGCGCTGGTTAGTATGGACTTGCTCATGCGCAGATATTGATTTCCTCCTTAAACCGACCCGTGTGTGAACACGACACTAGTTCGCCTCATCTAGTTCGCCTTATCTAGTTCGGCCTAAAGTTGTGTGTGTGAACACGGCTTTAGTCACAAAGTGAGTGGAGGGGGGGGGGGGGGTATTTTGATTGTCGACCATTCTGCAACCAGCCAGGGACCATCACCGATTGATCACCAACCGGTCTTCCCTGGTCTTAATGAAGTTGGTGATCGTTCATACAACTGATTTACAATCGAACATGATTATTCACAAATCAGTCCCTGAGTGATCGCCAATACACAATATTCACAACGCATGCGACATCTGACGGCGACGATGAACACTACGGTTGTGGGACCATTGCCACAGCTCATACAAAAGCTATGGAAATTACTAACATTCAAATGCACGTATGGAAGTCAAATTTTGGGATATTTTGAAAATTCCAAAAGTATATTGCTTTTGGGTCATTGGAGCTTCCAAGAAAATAAAATTTTCAGGTTTGGACCCTTTTGAAAATTTTAGGCGGGTACCAAACTAGTCAGTCACTATTAATGCACAATATTCACAACACATGCGACATCTGACGGCGACGACAAACACTACGGTTGTGGAACTGTTGCCACAGCGCATGCGTGTGAGTATTGTGTATTGATTGCCAAGTAATCGCCAACCAGTCTTCCCTGCTCTGTCAGGTTACCAATTAATGTAGGCTTTTTTGTTTTTTTTTGTCAGTAGTGGTCGCCAACCGGTTGCAAGCCTAATGTGACTGGGGTCTTACATAAGCATGGGCTTATTAGACTATTTTTAATTTACAAATGTCACTCTCACCTATTTGTTTATAGATTTATATAAGGATATGGGCCTATTACTATTAGTACTAGGCTACAATATATTTGTGTTACATTTTTTTCTATTTATTTATATGGTGTATGCTTGTTTTATATTAGAGGGAATTATCACTGATAATGTCAGCGGTATGTGAAGGTCCATTTTAATTATGCATATAATAGGCATACATGGTCTCGAAATAGATGGTTCAAAACCAGACACAGAGAATCACTTTTTGAGCTAATAAATTCATTAATCAGGCTTATTAAATCTTTACAAGAGCCTTTGATATAGGTATCACTAGCTAACATTATTGGAAGATTTATTACATTAGTATAGATGAATTTATTAGCTTTTCTGATCTATGCTATCTGACCAGGTAGTACAACCCAGATTTCAATTTTAAAGCCTGACTCAAATATAACTTATTTGCAGGTGTTCCTTTACAGAGCTAACTATGATTAATAAATTAGTTTAGTTTTTTGAAGATGATATATTCTTTGGCAATTGAAGACAGGAGGCATCATCTAGGGGTTGATCACGGTCATACTGTCGAAGCACACCAGGCACACATCACTTGCAAGTCACTTTTTACACATTTAAACATAGGAATTCTTTGACCATTTAGCTCTCAGCCAAATTGGGACAGGACAGCTGATGGTCCCTGACTAATAAATCTTTTATTCACGTAATTGAAAACACTGCTTGATTTCCAGTGTCCCAATGTCTTAATGCAGTCCAAAGGCATCCCCAGTTTTGCATATTCTTGTGCTGCCCATCGACAAACACTATGGTACGTCACCAATGGCCACCATCATAGGTTGGCAACCTTCAGGGCCTTTTGCATGCATTTTGAGAAGATTTGGCTGGTCAATGGGTCCCTGAACGAATGCTGGGGCACCCTTATGCACCCAGGAGAAACGACAGTACTTTATCCATGCATGCACTGGACAGAATGGAGAATTGGGTATCTGAGGTGGTCCAATGTGGTGTCCTCTGGTCTGCATGTAGTTTTGGTGCTTCTGATCATCAACATCAAGTGTGGAGCGTGTGCCTTAATGTCACTGCCGAGCAACGTATGACCGACATCGCCCAGCATCTCTGAATAAAATAAATTGGATTGTCTTAACAAACATGGAGCCAATGGGGACCTTTCATGAGCCATTTCTCTCGCTATACACTTGGTCGCAGCACCCATTCCCGGTCCAAGTCAGCCATCATGGTTGGATAGAAGGGTGTACGTATGTGTGTGGTGGGGGTGTAGGTGTATGTTGTGTGTGTAGCTATGTGGTGAGGGTTTAGGGGTGCGTTGGGGGTGTAGGTGTGTGGTGAGTGTTTAGGGGTGTGGTGAGGGTGTAGGTGTGTGGTGGGGGTGTAGGTGTGTGGTGGGGGTTTCAGGATGTGGTGGGGATGTAGGTGTGTGTGTGGTGGAGGTGTAGGTCTGTGGGGGGTGTGGGAGGATGTAGGTGTGTGTGGTGGGGGTGTAGGTGTGTGGTAGGGGTTTAGGTGTGTGGTCAGGGTACAAGGGGTACAGGGGGTATAGGTGTGTGCTGTGGAGTGTAAGGGATATATGTGTGTGGGGTGGGGGTTTAGGGCTGTGGTGGGGGTGTAGGTGTGTGGTGGGGGTTTATGGATGCTAAAGATTGTGAGGTGCCACTCTGAGGTGCCATTTGTGAGGTTCCACCACAAACCACCTACACCCCCACCACACACACTGTCAACCACCACCACACCCCTATACACCACCACACCCACTCACCCCTACACTCCCACCACACACCCCTAAATCCCCATAAAGTATGATCATACAACCCCACCACACACACCAAAATCCTCACCACACACCTACACCTCCACAACACACCGACCACACAAACCTATGCCCCCCACCACACACCCACCATACACACCTACACCCCAATCACACTCACCACACCATACCCACTCACCACACCCCCCTACACCCCCACCACATCCCGAAATCCCCACCCACCCCCGCCACACACACCAAAATTCTCATCACACCTCTACACATCCACCACACAAACATACACCCCCACCACCCACCCACCATACACCCTCACCACACACCCCTAAATCCCCATTAACCCCACCACACACACCAAAATCCTCACCACACCCCTACACCTCCACAACACACCCACCACACAAACATACACCCCCACCACACACCCACCATACACACCTACACCCCAACCACACCAAACCCACTCACCACACACCCCTACACCCCACCACACACCGCTAAATCCCCACACACCCTCACCATACACACCAAAATCCTAACTACACCCCTACACCTCCACCACACAAACATATGCCCCCACCACACATCCACCATACACCGCAACCACCCCTACCACCCCCACCCCATCATACCCACTCACCACACACCCCTACACACTGACCACACCACCTTAAATCCCCATACACCCCTACCACACACACCAAAATCCTCACCACACCCATGCACCTCCACAACACATGGAACCGGCATGGTGAGCCATCTGACGAGAGAGTCATGCAAACTGAAAGGTCCCCATTAATAAAGCAGCAATTAACACCAGACCATATTTACCCATTTTTCTAAATTTTAACACAATTAATTTAATGTGCTTAATTCTTAGTGGATATGCTCTATTTACAGTGTTATTTTAAAATTTAAATATACCACATTTGAGTACTGACAACGCATAACAGTCAAACACATCACATTTCCCCCTTAACACCCTTAACCATCATGAACAAACCAACAACACACCGAACATCCTACACAACTATCAATCTGTTTAAACACATTGAACATTACATAAGACAGACAAAATGTCTTGACAACTATAAACTCAGCTTGTTTTATAAGAGAAAAATGTAACCCACAATGATTGTGTGAGTTTCCCCGAGTATACACCTTCTACTCGGTGCTGCTCCCCATTTTTGTATGAACCGCAGGGACTGGTGCTGTACATTATACAGCAGGAGCCACTCCCTTAATTCTACATGATCGTGCTGTGACCAATACAGTACTGATCAAACTTAGATTATTTAGAATGTCAATTCCAATAGTAAGATGGCCGGAAGACCAGTGCTCCAGCGCTGACAAATGTCATATTCAGATGAATAAATACTTTACCAAAAAAAAAAAAATAATAATAACCAGTCTTACCCATGATGTTGCCCCACTCATATAATTTTTAATTTTTTTTTACAAACTTCAAATACTCCCTGAAATGTACCCTCTTATTTTTCCACGTTCCCTCCGAAAGTCCTGCCTTGAAATATACGCTTAGCTTATTAACCAATGCGATATCGTAAGCTGTAAGTTGATGAAGGCAAACAAGTAAATTAGCAACAAATCAAAAATATTATTATCATGCGAAACATTTATTTTGGATAGCAGATGATCTGACATAATTTGTCAGCTACTAATTTTGCTTTAGTGTAAAAAAACAACCTACTAAGGGTATCTGCTAGTGCCAGATCTTTTCCAGCCTTGTGTATTACCTGTACCTCGCAGCATTTTTGTGCTGCAAATCTCCAGATTTCTCTGCACACAAGACCGGATCCTTTCCAGCACCAGAGGACAACACCTGTTGGGAAGCTTCATTATCAGTATTGCTAATAATGATAAATTCCTGAGGTTTTTTAGGATATAAATTTTTAAGAGCTACTACCAGATTTATTGCTTCTAATTGTGCGATATGAACATTGTTATTCAAAAACCCGGGGGTGAACAATTCCGAAAAATAATGTGAGCCACTGAATGCCCCAAGTGAAGGGCGGCCGGGAACCGGCGGCGGAACCAGCGAAGGAACCAGCGAGAGTAAGGCAAATAAACCACTTGTATCACGGACACGGTAGAGTCAAGACTTACATTCTTTACATGGTGTCAGATCCGGACCACGACACCGCAATGTCGCTACAAGGCCTAAAACCACCGGGGCACCTGAATATGGACGAACATTTGGCCTCAAATTGGCACAAGTGGTATGGAAGTTATGAAATATATGCTACGGCAGCAGGGATAGCTGCTAAACCGGAAAAAACCGCAAGCGTGCATTTTCCTACACGTGGCAGGGCCGGAGGCTCAAAAAGTGTTTCGTACAATGAAATTCGCACCTGCTCAACAAGACAAACTAGCACCGCTAGTAGAAGCGTTTCGTCAGTACTGTGAGTGTAAGACGAACAGAACAGTTTTACGGTATAAATTTAATTTGTACGACCAAGGGGAAGAGAAAATGGACGCTTTCATAAGAGAACTGAAGAATTTGATACCACACTGTGAGTATGGAGAAGCGGAAGAGTCATTATTGTGTGACCGCATTGTGTGTGGTGTAAAATGTGACACGTTAAGGGACAAGTTATTACAAACTTCCAACTTAACACTGTAGTTATGCGAAGACATGTGCCGCATGAGTGAGCACACAGCGGCTCAACTGTCAAGGGGAAAGCCTACGGCAGTAGTGGACGCCATTGGTAGGCGTCAACCATACCAGGCGGCGGCACCGGTACGTAAGCCGGCACCTACATGGGGAAGGAAAAACGCAACGAACACACTACCAAATGCAGGACGAACACCTTGTGGGTGGTGTGGCTACAACCACCGGAAGGGTCAGTGTCCAGCTAAAGGGAAGGCATGCGCCGGCTGTGGCAGAATCGGACACTTCATAAAAGTATGCAGGAGTCAAGTGCAACGAACACCGGTGGACGAAATTGTTGCCGACGAACACAACATGCCGCCTGAGGGGGCACACCATATGTCAGAGGAGTCACTAGAGGACGACTTATTTGTGGGGGCGTTGTCGGACAATAACGCCAATTGTGACATGTGGTTCGTCAACGTCAGGATAGGAGCAGCGGTAGTGAGATTCAAGATGGATACTGGATCTCAGGCGAACATCTTGCCAGAATGGATCGTCAAGAAGATTGAAAGTTTGAAGATTAAACCAAGCAAGTGCAACCTGGTCGCATATGGAGGAGCGCGAATTCGTCCAGTGGGAGAATGTACGACGAACATCAGAGGACAAGAGCTGCGCTTCCAAATCACCAACGCCGGGGCGCCGATCCTGGGGAAGGAGGCGTGTGTTCATCTTGAGTTGGTGGCACGCATCGACATGGTTGATGTCGATGAAGCAGCGATCGGAAGCAGCACACGGACAACAATGGAAGCAACCGGACCGGACAGCAGCGAGCAAGCTCATGAACTGGTAAAAGAATATGCTGATCTATTCCAAGGGTTAGGGAAAATTAAAACGAAAGCTAAAATATATGTAGACCATAATGTAGAGCCATGCGTGGATCCACCACGTAGGATTCCGCATGCAATTGAAAGTAAAGTAAGAGCCGAGTTGGATCGCATGATTGCCCTGAATGTAATAGTAGAAGTAATTGAACCGACACCTTGGGTTAATTCCATTACCATTGTTAAGAAGCCAAATAAAATCAGGATCTGTTTAGATCCGACAAAGTTGAATAGAGCAATTAAAAGAGGGCCATATCCTACCCGGACCATTGAGGAAGTAGTGTCTAAGCTAGACGGAGCCAAATATTTCTCGGTGTTGGACGCTAATAGCGGGTACTGGCAAGTGGAACTGGATGAGGATAGCTCTAAACTATGCACGTTTAACACTCCGTTGGGGCGCTTCCATTACACAAGATTACCATTTGGCATCTGCACAGCAGGGGACATTTTTATATATGGGATGAATAAAATTTTAGATGGTATGAAAGGAGTCAATGTGGTAACTGATGATATGTTGGTATACGGCAAGACCATAAAAGAGCATAATGAGAACCTCAGAGCAGTCTTAAGTAGAGCAAGGGAGGTAAACCTCAAACTAAATCCGACTAAGTCAACAATTTGTAAAACGGAGGTAGCGTATGTGGGACACGTCATTACCAAAGAAGGGTTGTTGCCAAGCAAGGAGCGGGTGCAAGCTATAACAGACATGCCAACACCGAGTAATGTAGCTGAAGTACAACGGTTCTTAGGGATGATCGGCTATGTAGCCAAATTCATACCGAATCTATCAACAATAAGCAAGCCTTTACGCCAGCTAATAAGTAAAACAGTTGCTTGGCATTGGGATGTCGAACAGCAAAATGCATTCGACACGCTTAAAAGATTGCTTACATCTGCACCAGTACTCAGATTCTACAATGTGAAAAAAGAGGTAACGCTACAAGTAGATGCATCCAAGTCAGGGCTTGGGGCTGCATTAATACAAGAAAATCGGCCCATTGCTTTAGTGTCTAAGTCGTTAGACAAAACACAGTCAAACTATGCCACAATTGAGAAAGAATTGCTCGCAATCTGTTTTGGGTGTAAAAAGTTCCATAATTATATATTCGGGAAAACAGTACAAGTCCAAACTGATCACAAACCTTTGGTATCAATTTTGAGTAAGCCGTTGCATGAGTTATCAGCCCGAATGCAATGCATGCAAATGCGGCTGTTAACGTATGACATAAATGTTTCGTACGTTAAAGGCTCTCTAATGTTTGTTGCAGACGCGCTATCACGAGATCACAGCAAGACGATCGAACCGAACGACCTCTTCAATCAGAACATGCATGTCTCATCGATCACGCTATTAGATGAAACTACAGAACAGATACGAACAGAAACAAAAAAAGATGCAGCTCTAGTAGAAGTGGTTAGGTTAGTCAAGCAAGGATGGCCTGAGCACAGTAATCGAGTGCCAGAAAATGCAAAAGCTTTTCACACATATCAGACAGAAATAACATATGATAATGGAATGTTGTTCAAAGGGGCAAAAATAATAGTTCCGCAATCCATGCAGTCACAGATGCTTAAAAAGTTACATGAAACACACATGGGGATTACGAAAAGTAAGCTGTTAGCGCGCGACTACCTGTTTTGGCCAGGCATGCAAAAAGAGCTAGAAGATGTAGTAGCAAGGCGTGCATTGTGTCAAAATTTCAGAAAGAAGCAGCACAAAGAACCTATGCAACCACATGAAATACCAGGATTGCCATACCAAAAAATTGGAGTAGATCTTTTTCAAATCAAAGACCAAATGTTTGTAGTGGCTATCGATTACTATTCAAAATTTCCTGAAATTGCAGAGCTTAGTTCAATAACAAGTGCAGCGGTCATCAAAGTGCTCAAACAGTTGTTTGGTCGGCATGGTATTCCAGTCACAATAGTCACAGATAACGGACCATAGTTCGCATGTGCCGAATACAGAGCATTTGACAATGAATATGGGTTTAAGCCAGTGTATACGAGTCCGCACCACCCACAAAGCAATGGGCAAGTGGAAAGAACAGTACAAAGGATAAAAATAATGATCAAAAAAGCAGTTAGTGAAGGAAAAGATTATAATATGGCATTGTTAAATGTGAGAAATACTCCCCTGGAGGGCTTACTAGCATCGCCAGCACAACTCCTCATGAGTAGGAGGCTTAGATCGAAAATTCCGGCTACATCAGAACATTTGAAACGGTATGCTCAAGAAGAAAAAAAACAACAGATCATCAAAGTACAAAAAAATCAAAAGAAATGGTTCGACAGGCATGTGGGAACACCGCATCGGCTGTTAGAGGTAGAGGACAGAGTAAAATACTTAACGCATACAGGCGAGTGGGCTGAAGGTACAATCACACGTGCAGACGAACAACTAAACAGAAGATACGAGATAACAAATACAGTAAACAAAGTAGTAAAACGAAATCGTGTTCACATATTCAAAATAAAGAGGGATGGCCAAGTGCAAAGGAAGGGAAAAAACGAACACAAAAACGAGAAAAAGACAACTGACAATGGTAGCACAGACGATTTCCACTATACTGTATATGAGCCAGAAAATGATTATATAACAAGGTATGGGAGAGCCATGCACACAGTTCACCGGTTTGGAATCGACAATTAAGCAGGCAGGTAAGGGTGTGTAGTAGAGGGAAGTCGAAGCACTGTAAGAAATGTAAACAAATGAGTAAAGTAGCAAACAGGCCTGATGGCATCAAGCAGTGCAACAATGGAATGTAGGCCAGGGCCGGCCACCTAGATCATTAGAACGTAAGTCATATAAAAAAAAAGTGTTGGTAAACTAAAATTGTACAACGTATAATGGAGTCGAGGGACTGTCGCTAAGATCAATTGACATGTGTTAGAAGTAAGTGCTAGAGACATAAAGAAATCAAACTCAACACGAATTGGGTAACTGAACATGTATAACTATGTGCCACGCCATTTGATGAAACTTTATTGCCGTGTATAATCATGAACAATGTGTAATGTTAAAACTTGTTTAAGGAAAGGAAGATGTAACATATGCTAATAAGCTAGTGAGCTGGTTACGGTGTGTGAAGGGCGGCCGGGAACCGGCGGCGGAACCAGCGAAGGAACCAGCGAGAGTAAGGCAAATAAACCACTTGTATCACGGACACGGTAGAGTCAACTGGTATTTCTCAAAAAAGCTAATATTCTATTTAGAAAAAATCTTGAGTGAACTACACATTTAGAAATGAATTGTAACCTACCTACTAGCCGTTGTACATTTGTTCTTGTTACCTTACTACCAATTTTCCATTTATTACACTCCACCAAAATTTCAATGAGCTTATCTTTTGGGATCCTAACTACCATATCGTCTGAATTAATTTCATAACCTAACCAAATCATCTTTTTTTGCAGGGGGAGTGCATTTTTTAACTGATAAATCTAAACCTAACTCTTTTGTTAAACCATGAATGTAGTCATAAGCCTTCTGTGCCTTTTCTAATGTGCTTTCTACTCCTACGAAATCATCTAAATAGCATAAGGTGAAAAAACCTTTTTTAGTCATTAAATGCACTACAGCTGACGTTGTTCTGGCACAAGCCATACTGGATGTCCTACATCCAAATGGGGGTGCTGTGTCAAAATAATATTTCCCTTCCACTTTAATTCCGAATATGGGCTCACTAAGAGGGTAGGTTCTTAATTGCCTGTACGCTCTTGCCAGGTCTATCGACCACATAAAACAATTTTTTCCTAACTTTGTAACCTCTTTTGTAATGACATTATTGTTGGTAAGTTATATGTAAACCTTTTTCCTTGATAAAAACCTTTAATTATCCCTGCATTAACCCCCTTCCCTTTAGGATAACTAAGGTCTACTATAATTCTACGTCCATCAGTATTTTTCTTTGGGCGGGTCATAATTGGGCTAATGAGGTGTCCATGGGGGCGATGCCCCCCCCCCCCCCCCTGCGCAGTTGTCGACAGCTGCCCGTCACCTATAACACATGCACCTGTGCTGGATTGAACATGAATCCCGACATTATCTAACACAGGCAATGGGAGGGAGCGACACGGTTCAGCAACCGCGGAAGCATACGCACCATCCGCTATGGCATTCACCTCTGGACGCCTGATCCCCTCCGGGTGACTGAGACGCCCACTGCGTAGACGGGACGCAATCCCCTCCATACCTAATATGAAGGGTCCATTCTAATTATGCATATAATAGGCATACAGGGTTTATAAATAGATAAATATATAACATGGTTGTATGTTCACTATGACCAAGCAGTTCTATATTTGGTCACATTCTACATTTGAGCAAATTCATACACCTCTGTGTTGTTGTTATCGTCGTTGATTAATATGGGGAAATTATACATACATAACAAGAACAAACAACTGAAACACACGCAGAATGCCCCGTCATTGTGATGTTCATAACAAGACGAAGCAACTTAAACACATGCAGTATGCCCCGTCATTGTGATGTTCATAACAAGACCAAACAACTCAAACACACGCAGTATGCCCCATCATTGTGATGTTCATAACAAGACCAAACAACTCAAACACACGCAGTATGCCCCGTCATTGTGATGTTCATAACAAGACCAAACAACTCAAACACACGCAGTATGCCCATCATTGTGATGTTCATAACAAGACCAAACAACTCAAACACACGCAGTATGCCCCATCATTGATATGTTCATGAGGCTTCTAGGCTGTTAAACTTAGTTAAAGTTAGGTCTTATTATGTTGGCATCATGTCATAGATCTAGCTGCTGGTTACACATAGCCAAAAATCAAGGGCCCCAGTTCCACATAGCATATATACCATAGAGATATATCTATAATATTTGAATATACGATACTTGTGAAAGGAATCGCCATCCATCCAACCTAAGGCAAAACATATATATACATATAGGCCTATATATAATATATATATAGTATATATATAATATATATATATAATAACATATATATAAAATATATATATAATATATAAAGAATATATATATATATATATATAATATATATATAATATATATATAATATATATATATAATATATATAATATATATAATATATATATAATATATATATAAAAAGTTGGTAATCGTCCTTTTGAGATAAAAAATCTGCGTCGTGCGTGCGGTTTTTATTTTTTTGTTTTTTATTTTTTGTCCTCCACTCTCCACCCGCTCCCTTCCATCCCAATTCCCTCCCTGTCACCCCTCAAATCCCTCTCCATTCCTTTCCCCCAATGCCCTGTTCATTCGAGATTCCTATTTTCACTCCCCATTCCATTTCTCACTCCATAAACCCGACTGTCCACTCTCCTTTCCATTTCTCACTCCACCCGTCCTCTCCATTTAACAGTTAAACAAAACAATCAGCGGGGGGGGGGGGGACGATCACCAATTCTTTTTTCTTTCTTGTTTTGCCTAAAAGTTCGCCCCTCACCATCCAGCATACCTACTCACACACATCTGCACTTTCCACGGACATTCACGCCATCACTGTTAACCTTTGAGTAGTGTACCCTTCCTCGGTTCGTGTATGGTGCATCGAGTGAAACACGCCAAGCTCAGGTATGCCTGACATTCAGAACGGAATGAACAGCGTCACGACTCAGCGATCTTTATTGCCATTAAGGATATATATAGAAATGTACCAATAGTAGTATGGGCCTGTGCACATATATCCAGCCAACAAACAGAAAAGAAACACAAAAGTATTACTCAGAAACAATAGCCGTGTTTACACGGGCGAGTTAAAACGCTTCATATAAAACCAGTTGTCTAGATCGATTTACATTTGCCGTGTAAACACGACGCTGTGGTGTTTTAGGGCTGAATCGATTCATATAAATCGGTATATGTAAACCACCTTGCGAGGTGGTTTATATGAAGCGAACTAGTGTAAACGCGCCACTACATCGCTTCATATAAATCGCTTTGTCTAGATCGTTTTACATTTGCCCGTGTAAACACAGCTAATGATTAGTGAACTAAGTGTTTCATATTTTGAAAAACCTTAATTATCTTTGATTAATGCTATATTGTTAAAGTTGCATAGTTCGATGCTAATGTTGTTAGGGCGTAAAACAACAACAAACAAACAAAAAATCGATGCTAATATATTAGATTGAACATTATAATCTTCCTTACTTTTGTTGACAGTAACTTTTATTTTAAATGGCTAACATCTTTTTTTTAATATTTGAAGTGCAAACATGCCAAATTAATATTAGTAAGCATGCCAAATCTCTGACACCATAAGCTTCTACAGTAACATGTTTTTATTAAATTGTCTCGGTATATTCCCTGCTATGTGGAGACAGGTGTTTAATAAGTGCACCGGTATCTAAGTTAGATATGTAGAACCAAATCTAGATAATTGCTTTGGTTTTCAAAATTTGATGTTTTCATCGGACTTCAGCTTTAAACAGAAAGTGTTAATTAAAACGACTTAGATAGTAGAGGCGCATTAAATGAAAGTCTATTTGAGAGAATATCATTAAAAGGTCTTGGTCTGTCACTATTCCACTGGTCTATTTATAGGCACTAGTATTTGGTAGTTTACGCAAAACTGATACCAGGAACGGTTAATTGTGGTTATTTTTTTTTTTATTTTTTTTTTTATTGAGGCTGTATTTATACTGTCCATAGCATATAAGCCTGGGTATTCAGGCTTGTTTTCAATGCTGGCCAGCTGTAGTGTTGGTGTTGTCTTATCACACAGTAGCTGCTGATAAGGTATTTGATTGCCTGTATTTCAGTAGCAGATAGATAGTTGGTTGGTCTGGTTAGTACTATAGTAGTCTATGTTAATTATTTTGGATTTTCTTGGCATATATGTGCTTTATTTTTTCTACTCTTATTTCTAGACTAGCCTACTCCTATTTACATATCATAGGCTTGTACGCAGCTGTGAGGTGTGTTATCTGGGTGCTTTTGGTATGGTTACCTTCCATTGGGCGTCTCGCTGGTGGGCCGTGACATGTATCACCTGCCCCTTTGCGGTGCAGCTTAGTTGGGGGTTCCTAGCCTTATTTTGCACAGATATTTTTTGTATGTTTTTAGGTCAGGAATTTGTCGTTCCTTTACTGTTTGGGCATTCCACACCTTGGCAGCCATTTCTAGCGTGCTTCTCTCGTGAGCTTTTATTTGGCTTCTGGTCTGCTTTAGTAGTGGCGCATTATTTGCTCTAGTTGCCCTTTGTGGTTTTGTTAGGAGTTTATTGTCTTGACTATAGCTGTATGCTAATGTTTTCAGATGAATTATTCTCCTATTTTCTAGCAATTTTACTTTGGTTCTTTTGTGTATGTCATAGGTGGGGTGCAGCTTGTCTACTCTGAGGCAGATTTTCAGGGCTCTGTTCTGTAGTGTTTGCAGTTTTAATTAAACTACTTCTATTCAATAGCACTGGCCGTGTTTACTTTTCATTATAAACAGGCTAAGTCATTGTGAGTACAATATCTTATCACATTGGCAATTAAAGTTGCATAGTCCGATGGTTTTGAATTTCTGTATTTTTTCTGAGATAAATATATTAGATCAATCACTAGTATTTACATTAGTTCAAAGTTACTTTTATTTTAAATGGTAAACCTTTGAAATATTTTGAGTGCAAACATGGAAAATTAGTTTTGGCAAGCTTGCCAAAACTCTGACACCATAGACTTCTGCAGTAACAGGTTCTGTTAAATTGGCTCAGTATTGCCTTCTACGCAACAATAAATGCTTAATAAGTGCATCAGTATCTAAGTTAGATATGTAAAATCAAATCTAGATAATTGGTTTGATTTTTCATCGGACTATGCAGCTTTAACGTGAAGCGTAGAATCACTCATATGTGGCCGGTATTTCCCTTCAGAAAACGCAATGGCTACACATTCATGTAGCTTCCCTCACTGAGTTGTAGAACAGTAAACCCTTTTATTTTATTATTTTTTATTTTGTTCCATATCTGCTTAATAACGATATGAGATATCTATTAAATGACACTCAGCTAAGATATAGGAGTGTGAAATAGAGCAAATGAAATATGAATCTACACCTAGAGGACTGGGCGCGGTGGCATAATCGGTAGAGCGCGGGCCTCGCGTGCGGAAGGTCGGGAGTTCGGTTCCCAGTCGAGTCAAACCAATGACAACTTTAAAATTGATACTTGTTGTTTCCTAGCCTGGCGATTGGCATTGATAGGATGGGGAAAACACTGGTTAGCTTAGTCTCGGGATAATGTGACTGAGTGGGATATTGTGTCATGGTGCCAATGGCCTGATTTCCCAGTGGGGCCTCACCATAAAGTCGCTATGAGTGTGCAAGTTGGTACATGTCCTGATATGACCTTAGATGTTGTCAGGACATAAACTCCAAAAACCAACCAACTACACCTGTAGGTCTCACGCATACATATAAGTATTGCCGGTTAAGCAATTAGGGTATTCAACTTCCCCCCCCCCCCCCCCCACCCCCTCCACCCACCCCCCCCCCCAAAACTACTTGAATTTAACGAGTTCAGGGGGTGTTTTTTGGGTGGTTAATTTTCTTGTAAATCTGACCCACGCCCACGCCCACGCCCACGCCCACGCCCACGCCCACGCCCACACCCACACCCACACCCACACCCACAGTCACAACCACACGTCTGCCCCATTCACCCCCCACCCTTTGAAGAATTTTGTTTATTGAGAATATGCATCACATCCCAATGATTCTATTTTGAAACCTTGTAACTATGTAAGCATGGTCCATTCAGATAATGCTATTAGAAACACAATATTATATAGTTTTAAATATCTAAGTATAACTAAATCCAAATTGAGGATGATATATACTACTGCTTAATTGTTGAAGATTTATACTGCCTATCATGGATAAGCCTGAATAGGCTTGTTTTCACCATTAGACAGTTTGTCGATAGAAAGCCCGAGCCTACACTTTTACCGACCCAAGGGATTTTTAACCTCCCACACCACATAGACATGGTATGAGAGCAACTGGCCTTTGATGACGCTGTAAGTTATACACAGCGGTGGAAATCCAAATTGGCAGAGCTGGGGGCACAGGGAATCGAACCACTGACCTTCAGATTAGGAGTCTGACCTAGAAAAAAGTCAGACATTCTAACCACTCCGCCACAGAGAACACCATCCATCATCTCAACTATCTATGTTGTTTTCTATGCTGTTAACACACACACACACACATATATATATATATATATATATAGAGTATAATGTATTATACGTATATAAAAGGGGCGGAGCTCTCTCATAATATTATCACGATTATTCCTCTGTTATTTCGACTAATATTATTCTCCAATCGCTGACTTGCCCGCGTTTGCCCCGGTCCTTGCCTACCCCAGCGCCACCACCTGTGGGTTCCTGGCACTACTTGCCCGGGCAGTCAGTCTCTCTCCTGCTTCTGAAAAGACAACAACTACACTCAAGCTCTCTCAAACAGTCTACTGGCTACCTGTTTGCTACCTTGAGACTATTTTGTCTTGTTTGTCGTCCGCGATCCGGACGACCGTGCCTGTGAGTCGATTATCTGTTCGATTGGATAGCATCTGGATCGATCTCCACAGCAAGAATTCACATGGATGACGGTATCGTGCCTTAAATTAGATCCCTTTGTCACTTATTACGACCGTCGAACAGCCCATAAGTGTGTCGACGGTATTCGTAGACGGGGGAGTGGGACATAATTTGAGATCAAGCATTCGACTGTCTCCTACCGAGTAGGGGGGGGTTGATACAGAGACAGTTATCTCGTTAACCTCCTGCATTTTTCAAGGGTCCACATATAATCGACACAGAATCTGTAAACTCATAATAATATCGCTGGAGCTATCAGCTCAGATATTGCAGCCAGTGTGTCGATAATATCGACCAGGAGGTAAATAAGTTCCTAATCGTATGTAAAGTGAGCGTAATCGACCCAGGACTTTGCACCCCGGTTTAAAAATAACGGCTCCAAGGTCGCCGGGTGCGGGTAAGCGGAACGCTTAATCCGCTTAGCTCTTAATCCGCTTAACTCTGGTCCGCTTTCATGCCAGGCTGCCGCTATTGTTCTGAGTGCGGGTCAAACCACGACACTCAAGACTGATGTCCTTTTGCTAAAACAATCGACACACCTGTAATGAGGTCAGATATGGCTACGCGCAGCAGCACAGCGCCATCTAAGAATGCGAGATCGGGAGGTGACGTCGACGACTTTGATTCGACCGCTTCCAACTTCGCCGAGTTGTCGCTGGAGGAGCGTGAGTCGACTGCACACGCGGCTATCGACAAACTCAAGGCAGAGATGCGGGTTACGGCTCTGGAGGACGAACTGGACGATCTCAGAGCAGAACGAGACAGACGACGAAACAGACGCCGGACGACCGTGAGGGACGACCAACACAACTTTCAAGCTGGAACGAACCGGGACGACGCGGACGACCGACTACATCCACAGGAGGATCGACGGACGACGGACGCAGCGCCTAAACCGCCGAGTTGGACGCGAGGCACCGACCACGTCGACTCGAACCACGGTCGATCGCGTCGACACTCACGTGGGTCGAGTAGGAGAAGAAGGCGTGATTCTAGGTCGAGTAGTGACGGGAGTTCTTCACGAAGGCGGCGCAGTAAGTGGTCATTGAGAAAGTATGGGATGGGCAAGGAAGTCAGGAAGATGAACCCCCATGAACTTGTTAAGGCTTCATGCGACTGGTGCCTGGACATTACGTCACTCACAATATCGGACTACAGATCGTTCATTCAACACATTGGCTTCATCTCAACTCAGGCGCGTGAAGACCACTACAGGGACGTTGCCCATGTTGACCACGTGTTTGCCATTCGCAAGCTCGGGGAGAGCATCGGGTTCAAGGCATTCTCTAAAGCACACCAGGATGAAAGTATAGAACACTACGGCCCCCACAATATGAAGATTAAGAGGCAGGGCGCTAACACATATAGCGCTCGGAGAAGATCACCGGGCAACAACACTACTAAGGCTTGTTACGCCTGGAATGGCGATTCGGGCGGCCTTAAAGCTGACGATGAGTGCCGCTTCGCTCACGCTTGCTCAAGATGTGGCTCTAAGTCGCACAAACGGGCTAAGTGCAAAAATTGACGTGCTCGAACATTCAACATGTCTAGGCACAATGTTGAATTCTCATATAGCGGCGATCATCCTAACGATAACATTGAATCTAGGACTGTCACCCCTAACCGGGCTGAACATCCCAACTCCTCTGATAATGATTGCATGCCATGTCTTGATCTTTCAGCTGGGGTCGAGATCGGGGATGGTGCGGGGGGGGTTGAGGTCAGTCTTATTCATGATAAGGCTAAGGTCTTGCTGTGGGAGCAGCCTGAGGGCGCCAGCAAGGCTGATCGTCTATTTGTAGAGCATACCGCATCGGGCGGCCTGCTGGTATACGTTAGCGCCACCCAAGAGTTTTCAGGTAGATCGCAGCTGTGTTGACGGGAGCTGCACATGTAGCCACTCGATCGCGGGTAAACCGAGCCAATTAAAACCTTGCAGGTGGTTCGCTGAAATATGTCTTCGGGGCGATTGGGACCCAGATTGGGTATATCTGATGATAAGGGTCACTTTTGGGTTTAGGGTGATTAACCCAGGTGTTCAGGTCTCCTATATTCCAGACAAGCCCAGGAGGAAGGCTAAGTGGGAGCGTGATATAATTAATAAGAAATTCCTCGAGGAGGAACGTGACGGCTTAATTTCTAGGGTAGATGCCCCCCCCTCTCTGCACGCACGAGGCCTTCGTCGTCCCTAAGGACGATGGCGGAGGTCGTGTTGTTATCGACTGCAGTATGCCTTCGAACGAATCCGTGAACAACTTCACTGATGAAGTCCGGACCAAATTTTCCTATAAAGGCCTCGATGATGTAACGGAGATGCTCGAGAGGGGTGACTATATGGGGACGATAGACATAAAGGACGCCTATCGTGCAGTCCCTATTCACCCTGATGACCGCCAGCGTCAAGGCCTTCGCCATGGCGATGATAACCTCGATTACTTTCTTGATAATCGGTTGAGTATGGGCCTTTCATCGAGTCCCTTTATATTTTCCAAGATATCGGACTTCATCGTGAGATGCGGTGTTCGCGAAGGCTTGGCCAGAGTCGTAAACTATCTTGATGACTTCTGTCTGGTCGGTGGGACACGTTCGGAGGTCCAGGGCACCCAGAGAACCCGCATCCATATCTTGAGAAGACTTGGGTTTTTTGTTAACTTCAAGAAGGTCAGCAGTGTCGAGACCAAGGTTAGGTTCCTTGGCATATTCATAGACTCTGTACGCCTCAAACTTAGCCTTCCTCCCGATAAATTAGAGAGAACATTGGAGATCCTCCGCAAACTATGCAGGCGCAGGAAGGCCAGTAGAAGGGAGCTGGAGCAGGTGGGGGGGTTGCTCGCTCACTGCGCCAAGGTCGTCCGGGGCGGGCGGACCTTCTCTAGGCGGATCTATGATCTCATGTCTAAACTTAAGCAGCCTTTCCATAGAATTAGGCTAGGCACCGGAGTTAGGGAAGACCTCGACTGGTGGCTGAATTTTGCAAGTAGCTTTAACGGGAAAGCCAAGATTCTTGGGAAGTTTGCCCCAGTCATATCCTGTTACAGTGATTCTTCCAAGTGGGGCTTTGGTGCCCTGCATGGCAGCGACTGGACTGTCGGCGCATACACAGACTCAGCTGAAGACATCCTTGACAGTTACGTCGGTCATCACCACTTCCGTCCTCCGGAGGATGTCTGGACCGCCCACATCAACGTGCAGGAGATGTGGGCGGTCTACGCATCCTGCTTCCGTTGGAGTGCGGGCTGGGGCGATACCCCTGTCATCTTCGTCACCGATAGCTCTGTCGTGCAGGCAGCCCTTAATACGGGCAGGTCTAGGAGTGCCGAAATCATGCACTTCTTGCGCAGAATATTCTGGTTCTCGGTTAAATACAATTTTACCTTTACTTCTGTTTATATACGTAGTGCTGTTAACGTAGTATGTGATGCCTTAAGTAGACTGTGTGACAAGGATAGTGCCGCTAGAATCAGGAGTGTCGATGGTGCCAGAATGCTCTGTTGCAGCGACACCTTTGACCGATCGCTCGTCTCTTTCAGTGAGGGCAGCCCTGAGAGCCGAGCAGCAGTACCAGCATCAGGCATACGCTCAGAACTCAACAATAGCGAGGGCCACGCAGATCAAGAAATATTTAAGATATGCTGAGCTTTTCCATTCTTCAAGGTCTCCCATACCATGCTCCGAGGAGCAGGTGGCCCTATATGCCGCTTGGTTGGCGAGGGACCTCAAGTATGTATCTGTCATCAACTACCTTAGTGGCCTAAATTTTTTCCTCAAGCAAAACGGCGGAAGGCCGATAGACTATACAAACTTTGTTCTTTCTTCTACGCTCAAGGGTATTCGGAGAGCTAAGTCTGATATACCTAGGCGTGCTATGCCTCTCCTTCCCCATATGCTTCGCAAAATCTTCGCCTTGTTAACCAATAACCCCGGCCACGTCGCCTGGCGCGCAGCAGTCCTCTGTTCATTCCGAGGGCTGTTGCGTAAGTCCCAGGTCACCTTGTCCGATGCCTCCTTATTGAGGTCGGACTTCCAGTTTTATGACTGGGGTCTGATTTTGACTGTTCGTCGCTCCAAGACGATTCAGTTTAACGAGAGGGTCCTCGAGATCCCGATAGCTAGGTGTGTTGATACTGACATGTGTGCTGTTTATTGGACTGAGCGGCATTTCACCCAGATTGCCGCTAAACCATCTCAGGTAGCCTTCCGCATTCCATGCGGCGGCGGGAGTTCCGCCCCTTTCCCTTACTCGGTCTATCAGGAGACCCTAAAGATATTTTCGGCCCGGGCGGGGCTCGATGCCGCCACCCTCTCGTCCCACTCACTCAGGAGGGGGGGTTGCACCTTCCTGTCCATGTGTGGAGCCACCATAGAGGAGCTGAAGGTCCGGGGCGACTGGGCGTCCGAAACTGTCTACTCATATCTCAAGACACCGCTCGGCACAAGGATTGTGAACGACATGAGGGTTGGGGTGGCGCTACGCTCGAATCAGGCGGGCGTTGGGTTGGGGGGAGACGCTTAGGCGTCTCCTTGGCCTATATTTTGCTGCCCTGACGCAAATAAAGTCGCCTACCCATCACCGCCTCTTGTCTCTCTCTTGCCGTAGCCCAACTTTATAGAGAGTATAATGTATTATACGTATATAAAAGGGGTGGAGCTCTCTCGTAATATTATCACGATTATTCCTCGGTTATTTCGACTAATATTATTCTCCAATCGCTGACTTGCCCGCGTTTGCCCCGGTCCTTGCCTACCCCAGCGCCACCACCTGTGGGTTCCTGGCACTACTTGCCCGGGCAGTCAGTCTCTCTCCTGCTTCTGAAATTTTTTTTAAATTTTTTTTTTTACCGGTAGCCTATATTTTGCTGCCCTGACGCAAATAAAGTCGCCTACCCATCACCGCCTCTTGTCTCTCTCTTGCCGTAGCCCAACTTTATATATATATATATATAAAAATATATATATAAAACTGGCTATGGTGGAGGGAGAGGAAGGAGCGCAAACGAGGAGTGGGTGGGAACCTTCCAGTCTTTTATTTTGCAGAAAAGGCCCAGCCCGGCAAAAGAAAATAGCCCTACCAATCAAAGCTAAAAATGCAATGCGATCAAGGGACGGCGGCAGAGCAAGTGACCTGCGAGCATTCAATGGCAGAAAGTCCAGCGAGGCAAAGGCAGCCACGGAGACAAATATATGCGAAAAATAAATAATAAATAAATTAAATAAAATAAATAAAAATGAGTAGGTAAACCCCCCCGAACCCCGCCCTCTATATATATATAATAAAATTATATTTTTATATATATATATATATATATATATATATTATAAATATTATATATATATATATATTGCACCGATTCAAATCAAGGCGTGCATCGTTTAGAAACCATCAATGAGTATTAATAAATTATTCACTTATACACAGCCTTCATACATACAAAAATCGGTATATATTTACAGGTGAATTCATCTTCTAAGACCCCCCCCCCCCTCTCCCATCCCCCATTAGTATATTTTATATCCATACAATGACCACCTCGGGAACAAGAAAACGTTAACGACTGCACGGAATGTGTGTGAGTGTGCATGCATCCTGATATTGTCTATATTGTTCATACCTTCTCATCATCTCATCCATAAATAGTTCATATGCACCACAATTGTTAAGGCCAGAAGATCAGCGCCTCGGTGGTGAAAAGAATTATTATTCAACTGAAAATAACCCACAAAAAAACAACAACATACGTATACGCTTTACTAACATTGAAATATTGAGATCAATAGCAAAATGGTTGAAATTATATCAGTTCCACAGAGCGTCTACTGGGAAACTGAGAAATGATCACCAATGAAATTAATTCTATATACGACGGTTACCGGCCCCAGAACATCAGCAATATAGAAAGACACCGATAAATTAGCCCGATCTTTGGATTGAAGATTAAACTTCAGGGGGGACGGTTGTAGAAGCGGGGGTTACTTTACAACAATTTAACGAAGAGTCATTGGGATGAAGAGTCATTTGGATGAACCTGGATCACTCTGGTACGGCGGAAGCAGTGCACTCATATCAAAGACCCTATAATACTATTATACCTTTTATAGGGTCTTTGCTCATATTCGGCAGCAGGGGTTCAGGAGGAAGGGACGGGGAAAAGGCGGATTCTGCAGCGAGAAGAAACCGAGACAGTGAAGGAAATGGGCCCCACCCAAGCAAACAACTCCCTTGATCAGGGGGAGGAGCTCTCCCTCCTGGAACTCTCTTCAGACATAATCAAGGAGGATCGGGGCGCAGCGGAGAGAAGAGGTATGAATGAAGTGACTGGGGCTTTTTATAGAGAAGAGCAGAATCACGAAAAGCACACGCTTGACACCTAGCGATAACAGTTTGAAACATGAACTTATAAAAGTATCTGCAAGGGGGCGCCACCAAGTATGGACAATAAAGACAAAAGTTAACATATGATTATTACAGCTACATGCCATATGATTTCGATGATGCGCCTTGCATGCTTTTCATATATTTCCATATGGTCATAATGCATTAAAATATTCATCGTTAATAATAACTAATATTTAACGTTATGAATAATTTAAAATACCGATTTTATATTGGATCAGGTCATGCATTGGAATTGATTAATTTATGCCTAGCTTATTTAGGAATATAGATTATATATATATATACATATATATATATATATATATATGTATACATGTATACATATATATATATTAAGCTCTGCGTTATATATATATAGAGCGGGAGAACACACACACACACACACATATATATATATATATATATATTATATATATATATATATATATATTATATATATATTATAATATATATAACACATAGACTAACACTATTAGTATCACAAGTAGCGCATGGCCCATGCCATGGTGGTACCAAAATATCGCAAATGTGTCACTAACAAAACTAACATAATTACTAACTAATTACGAGCATAGCTTCTAAATTTCATAAGAATACTTGCTTATATGATGTATGTTCATTCTATAACGATATGGAAGTACACATTAAAAAAAACTTAGTACCTCCGGCGGGACTCGAACCCGCAACCTCTGGATGACCTACATCAAAGTAATATAGAAGTCCAGCGCGCTATCCATTGCGCCACAGAGGCTAGCACAACGATTGCCTGATCTATGTAGCTTGCACCTGTGTCTCCATGATCAAACTATTGTATATAATATAAGGAAATACAAATTAAAAAAAATTGGGTAGATTTTCAAACGCTGCATGCATCGCCAACCTAACATTGCAAGGCGTGTATGGTGATTGAAAACATTACAAGGCGTGTATGGTGATTGGAAACAAACGCACGTAGGGAACTAGGACAGTGAATTGCCAGTGAGTGCTGCCATCTCGTGGCTCGCACACAAACTGAATCTTACGTGGTGTGTGACGTGGTGGTACCAGAGTCAATGGACAGGCTCCACCGCCTTTTCCTCCCAGTCACCAAATGTCCGAGGGTGATATGCTTCTCGGGTTGGTATTGGTTTAGGTAAGGATATATGCTTCCAGTGTTATGTGGGCTTATTTGATATAGCCTATGTACTTGAACTAAAACATACTGGTTGTGGAACATTCCGAAACTAAACTTTGGGAAATTTGTCGTCTTTCCAAAAATACAATCCCTCCAGGCATTCCTTCACTTGAATAGCAACAAAGACTATAGAGCGAGTCACACCTCACCGGATTGGTGGAAATGGACAGAAAATTTCCGTTTTGTGTCCATACAAGTTTTGAACATGCACAAAACCTAGAACGGATGCCGCCGGACTGACGTCTACGCTTCTTGTCCGGTTTGAGTCCGTTTAGTCCACTTACCATCCGTTGGCTATCCGTTCATTTCCGATTCATGTCCGTTACATGCCCATTTCATGTCCATTCTTCCAGTGTCCATTGACCCGATAATGCAACATTTTGACACATTTTGATACTTATCACCACCGGACTGACAATTCTGTCACTAAGACGGCTCACTCAGCCTGTACTGTGTAATCAAGAGAACAGCCAGTGCACCAGGTGGTGGGTTTGATCATTTTGATAGCATTGGAGTGTCAGAAGAAACCCTGCTGTTGCTTGGTAGGTGTGGTGGGGGTTTAGGGATGTGGTGGGGGTGTAGATATATGTGTTGGTGGTGTAGATATGTGGTGGGTGTTTGTGCTGGGGGTGTAAGTGTGTGGTGTGTGTGCGGTGTAGGTGTGTGTGGTGATGGTGTAGGTGTGTGGCAGTGGTGTAGGTGTGGTGTGTATGTGTGGTGGGATTGTAGGGGTGTGGTGGGGGTTTAGGGATGTGGTGAGGGTATAGGCATGTAGTGGGGGGTTTAGGTGTGTGTGGTGGAGGTTTAGGGATGTGGTGAGGGTGTAGGTGTGTGGTGGGGTGTTAGGGACTCTAAAGATTGTGAGGGTCACCACAAACCACAAACCACCTACACCTCCACACACACCCCCCCTACACACCCACCACACACACCTACACCCCCACCTACACCCCAACCACACACACCGTCAACCCCCACCACACAGAATGTGTGTATGGTGGCAGGGCTGGGTGGGGTGGAGAGGTGGAGAGGCAGGGTGGGGGTAGTGGTGGTGGGAGTTCTATAGGAGTAGCAACATGCAACCAGTGGGGACCTCCACGATGGGCACTGGAACCCGACTAACCAACATTTGTTTAGCCTTGGAACCATTTTCGGCGCTGTTTTGTGCTCAGTCTGTATGGCATTGCATGTGTACATCATTTAAATAATCAGCACAAATAAAACATTTAATAATAAAGGCTGTCGTCTGCCTCACTGAGTTCTCACAAGAAGAGTCAGGTTTATAACCGGTGAGCCAAGATGTATGCTGGTGTGAGTTCAAACATGCTGGGATGAGTTCAAACGGGCGCTCAAGCGAGTTCAAACACTCTTCGTTGTCGCGCTGTTTATGCTTATAAATGCATTAACCACGTCCAGTCATGTTACAATAGCTCCACCACCGCCCCCCCCCGCAGACCCCAGACCCCAGTCCCACCCCCATAAATGCACATACACTCACCATTCAACAATATATTTTGAGTATATGTTGTTCCCTAGGGCACAGATCTATTAAATTATACATCTAGGATATAGTGCATGTAGGATTTAGTCTATATATATGTATATATATATACATATATATATGAAGTGGGCGAGACTACTCGACCGATTATTTGCGGGCTTGCATTTTGACCTTATTTGCGTGGGAACGCATTTTGCTATTATTTTCGCGGGCTCGCAACTGCCACATTTGCGAGGCCGGGTTCCCTGCTGTAAAGTATTGCTTGGATACATCAATTGTGACTATCCTAGCAATGATGGAAGGTCGGGCGTTTGGACCCAGACCCGTCGGACGTGTTTCTGCACGCTCCAATGTTTTAGCCGAGATTTAGGCCTTTATTATGGAAATTCCAAACTTATTTAACTTAATTATATGGGAGGGGATTTGACTTATAACATACATTCTACTGTTGAACTATATTTAACTAAGAACATAGCTTATATTGATCAATTCATCCTGTTAGTCAGAGGTAAGAATAAAAGGGTGAGCTCCTAATAAGTGACATGAATGTTCCTTGCATTCTTTACTATTCTCCAGACTTATATTATTAACCGCCATGGTCAACTTAAGATTGCTATTTGGATTGCTCTATTATCTTATTTAATTAAGGGCCTTCTGCCCATGGTCTGTCAGGAGTCGAACTCTCCACCTCGGACATTGCTAGTCAAGGGTCAGGCTGGCAGGATGACAGACAACCGGCGATGGGAGGCACAAGACATTCACATGGAAACAATTATTTATATTAACACATAGGCTCGCCCGAAGCGGGGGTGGAATAGCCCAACGGCTAAACATATATGTGTATATATATATGTAGATATATATATATATAATTATAATATAAAGAAGTCCTTACTTAGTAATATATTTATCCGTCCTGATATGACAATACCCGTCCTGATATGACCTTAGCTGTTGCCAGGACGTACAACTCCAACAACCACCCAACTAATATATTTGTTGTTTTGTGGTGTCTACAATGATGTATTACTAAACGTACGAATACTCTCCGGCCTACATGTATGGCTCAGCCTTCATAAACCACAATTGTTACTAACTGCACAAACTAGGCTAAGAGTAAATGTGCTTTCAAAGACGTGACACCTGCTTTCGATTAATACCAAGCTGTTTCTTGTATGTTGGCCTACTGACTAGACGTTTGGTTATTGGTAACCAATGGAGTGCCTATTACTTCTAATTATGCAAACATGTACACATACATACACACATATGCTACATATAGAGGCAACACACATACATACATACATACATACATACATGCACATGTACATACATAGCCTACATACATACATATCCACACATGCACACATAGGCATACATACATACATACATACATACATACATAGCATCACCTGCATACATACATGCACACATACATGCACACATATGCTAAATATAGAGTCAACATACATACATACATACATACACGCACACATACATACATAGCCTACATACAAACATGACCTACATACATACATACCTACACACATACACACACACACATGCACACATAGGCCTACATACATACATATCATCACCTGCATACATACATAATACATGCATACACACATACATGCACACATACATACATATATGCACACATACACACATATGCTAAATATAGAGTCAACATACATACATACATACATGCACACATACATACATAGCCTACATACAAACATGACCTACATACATACCTACACACATACACACATGCACACATAGGCCTACATACATACATACATAGCATCACCTGCATACATACATGCACACATACATACATAGCCTACATACATACATAGCCTACATACATACACACATAGGCCTCCATACATACATACATACATACATACATACATACACACATACACACATACAAATATACACACATATACGAGTATGTTACAATGGGGAGCTTTTATGAGCCATTTCTCTCGCTATCCCTGTAGCTTGTGGGTGAGGTGTGCATCCATGTTTTATTCATTGCGTGATCATTGCAACTGTAAACCCCCACGTGTATGCAGCCCATCCCAATAAGTGATGTACCTTTAACCTGCCTTTAATGCCAACAGGTGGGACATTAGGGATGTTCCAGTTCCCAACGGGGCTGCCCTCTATGGAAGATCTTCTGATCAAAAAGAATTTCCGGTGGACTGGACACCTCATGAGGTTGTCATCAGACAGTCTACCAAAGCAGATCCTCTATTCTCAACTGTCTTCTGGTTACAAAAAGAGAGGGCACCCTCGTCTCCGGTTCAAGGATATCAAGAGAAACCTGAAGCTGAGAGACATTAAGACCGGCTCATGGACGCAACTCTCACAGCAGAGAGCTAAATGGAGAGCAGCAGTCAAGTAATGAAAGCACTCTTTGTCGCATCCCGACCGACAGCATGATGACGCTTGGTGGCAGCACCCGTCCCCGGTCCGTAACTGCATATATATGGATTCTAGTTGTCATTGCAATGACTACACATTCATTCTCTCTCTCTATATGAAGTGGGATATATATATATAAATTTGACCGTCCAAACGGGTCTATGTGCGATAATGATCAGACGCAGCGGGCATGCAGTGTTTAGAACTCCTCACAGGTGGCGCCAGTGTGGCCAATGCTGTACTACAGGGCCTGTATGCACCAATCGGTGATAGGCTTAGCCGGGGCTAAGGCGCTAGCCGTGGATAGCTACCACGGGGTAGAGGCGGGTTGGAGAGGTGTGTGAATCGGTATGCACCAATCTGCTAGCCATTGCGGATAGCTAACCGTGACCTAATTTTGTGAGTTGGGGAATCCCCTTGAGCCGGTATCGGTGAGCACCCTTATGGCATAACGTTCTCGCTCAGAACCAGCGGAAAGGAGGACGCACGACTCAATCTCGGTTCGCCGTGGTCTTATTTCTTTCCATTATTCTGTTTTCTGACCAACTACCTCTTTCTTCATACCGTTTGTGAGTTTCTATTTACGTTAGTGCCATCTTCACACATCCATACATCCTTATTGACAACCATGGCTTCTCAGAGCGACTCTGTTTGTTCTAACAAACGAGCGCGCAAAGCAAATTATAGTGACGTTGAGGTGCGAGTAATGTTGGAGGAAATTCTGAGTGCACGATCTGTTTTGTTTGGGTCTTTCAACGATCAAATAAGCATGCAAGACAAAACCAAGGCTTGGGAGCGATTGACGGTAGCCGTCAATTCGTGTGGTGTTGCCAAGCATTCCAGACTCGAGGTGAAGGAGAAGTGGAAAACTCTCAAATCCGATGTGATAGGGCGCCAGAGAAGGGCCCTCCGAACTGGTGGAGGTCCTCCAGACCCTCCCGTCCAATACGAGGAGGCTGTGCTTCAAATCGTTGGCACCGATTCGACCATCATCCATGGAATAATTGGTAAGTTAACCGAATCAATGCCCATGTTTTTCAGCGTATGAAGTATACATAGTGTTTACCTTTAAAAGCATGTTGACAGTTTGCATATCAGTTCACTTCATCTATGTCTGTCACGCTTTGCTGTCACTTGTCTACACACTCTAACATTCTCTGTGACCTAGCACAATTAACTAGACAATAAAATCTATTATTTCGTGAGCAATCTCCCATTTTGCCTTCCTTTGCTAGGTGCGCAGGAAATTTGTCTAGCTACCCGCAATTGTCACTATCAACTTTGATGCCTTCACTAAACTAAGAAAATTGTGCATTTTATCCCATGCCTCTGAATGAAAACAATCGACTTATAACAAACAACCACAACAACCCACTTAATTACAATAGCTGTTTCGAATATTATTATATCGGACTAACAAGTTTGTTGTGCAGTATGCTACTCTCTACCAGTCGTATATTTTTTTACCATATTTTTTTTTAGTCATCTCACTACTAGTGCCTCTGAAAAATACTCTTTGGTCACTTGGATGTCTTATCTTAAATACAGTTATTTGTTTTACCGGCCTTCTTACCAATTAATTTTTGTTTTACATTTCAGTGCCTTCCCCTTCAAGTTTCATCATGTCCTCAAACACTGACGGTGACACCAATTTGGCCTTCCCCAATCCCTCCCACTCGACACACATGGACCCCGACAGCGAACCAGCATCGCACGCCATCCCTCACTTCGGTCGACCCACGGCTTCGTCGACCCCTGTGCCAGACACGGCAACCACTGGCCTGTTTGCCCTCAGCGAACCGTTTTCTCTGCCAGGTATGCTGTCTATGAATTACTCTATTGAAAGGCGAACTAACCAGGCACAAACAAATACCTCTGTTGACATGTTAGATATTCAAAACAAACATCCAGTTGAAAGGACCAGCTTGTCGATTCGTGTTCACTTATTTTTTGTGCCGTTCCAAAGCCAACACTAAGACTATGCATTCAGGATGTTCGCCAACAAATCAACGAAGTGAAGATACTAATTTACTCTATAGCACATATATAACACATATTATTCTACTGCCCAATTCCTGTCCATTTTACTTATAGAAAAAATATGCAATTTATAATGCTTTGCACGTTTTTCACGCACAGTTGACCTCTCGCCAGCCGTCCTTGTGGCCGACCTTGACGATGGCCATGTCAGTGTGAGCGCAGAGCCTGATCACACTCGACACACATCAACAGAAGCATCACGCGGATGGACAAGGAGGCGTCGTTCCCACTCTTCACAGGCAAACAGTTCAGGCACGAAATCTGGCCACGGTTCCGGGAACGACAAGGAGGAACGTGCGGCATTCATACAATTTCTAAAAAATTCTAGTGAGAGCTCTAAATCAAAGAAATGGTACTTTGATGCACAATGTGACAGTTTGCTACTAAATGAAACTCGTATACAGGCACATACGGACTTGCTACAGACGCAGCAGTGGCGTGAGATGCTAGAAATAGCTTGTCTACAGAAAGAATTGGGCATTACCAAATGAGTAGTCATCTTAGGTATGTGTTGACTTAGGCCAGTCAAAAAGTCAAAAAGTTCTTTATCATTGGAATATTTCCTTTACCTTTTATATTAATGGAAGCAACATTAAGTTGTCTCTGCCAAATTATAGTTTTATATAACAAAAGACAACTATACTATACTACTATACTAATATATTTCCCATAATATTTTCCATCATAAAACAGAATATACTTTTTCTCAGCAAAATCTGATGCCATAGATGACATGTATACTTTTTGTTCTGTTTTTAATGGTAGCTGATATACCGACTAATTTGTGTTTAAATAAACCAAGTGATGAACCAATATTCGCTTTTATCTTCGTGTTACTTTTTAAGCTTGTTGCTTACATTGACACACCTTTATGCAAAAAACGTGTTCACAAGTCTCTGTCAGGCAGCTTTGGCAACAGCGATACGAACCCTCTCCGACCGGTCATAGTTATCTGGACGAACCTGGATTGGAGCGTCAGGCTGTTCCTCATAGTGTGCTTCATCCTCACCCTCAGAATCATTATCTGATTCTGTGTCTGATGGATCTTCGAGGTTAAGCTTTCTGGCGCGGTTGTGGAGGATTATGCAGGCGGTGATGATGTTGCAAGCCCTAACAGGGTGCAAACGTAGCCTACGCAGACAATGCCAACGCCTCTTTAAAACTCCAATAGCCCTCTCAACTAGTGTTCTAGTGGACTTGTGGTGGACGTTATAGGCCAGTTCCTGCGCATTGTTAGGGTTGACGATAGGCGTTAGTAACCAGTCACGCATCATGTAGCCACTATCCCCAAGTAGCAGACCGTGCACAAGTTTAGCTCCATCCCTCTCAAATGCGTCAAAGAGGTCTGATTCCCGTAGGATACGTGAATCATGTACACTACCTGGCCAACGGACGATGCAGTCTATGAAGATGAGTTCGCTGTCACAGATCACCTTAGATGATCAAGATGATCAAGAAAAAAGAATGAGGATTTTAAGTAGGTACAAAAAGGACAGAAAAGTAGTAGGCATTACATGCAACGGACATATCGAAGAAAGCCACATAAGAAATGCTTAATGTTCGCAGTGTAAGCGGTGAACGGTATTTTAAATGGAACGTCTATGGGCGGTATGAGTAGCTTGTGGGTATCAATTAGATGTATCTAGAAAAAAGCCCGATACATTGTTTGTGACTGTAAATTATTCCAAAGCGATTTTGTTCCCCTAAATTACATACTCGGTATGACACGAGAATCACATAAACAAATAGAATAGAAATACAATAGAAAATATATAAAGACAGATATATTCATATAGGATAGGCTGAAAGAAGATATTTATCACTACACGAGTGGGTGTCAATCTGCTCTATTTGTGGGTTGGTTCATGGGCTGATAGAAGATATTTATCACTACACGAGTGGGTGTCAATCTGCTCTATTTGCGGGTTGGTTCATGCTCCCAAAATAATTAATTACAAGAGCAACACTAAATGATCGTATACACTGATAGTTTAGGGAACTGAAAAACATACCTGAACATTGATAGAGTGGTAGTTCTTGCGGTTGACGTACTCATGTTCGTATTCAGAGGGAGCCTCGATTCTTATCTGTGTGCCGTCGATGCAGCCAAAAACGCTGGGGAATCCGTAGGTGTTGTAAATGTGCAATTTAGTCCTGTCTGCCTTTTCCTGAGTAGGCAAGTGAACATGTCCGTGTATTTGGCGTATTAGAGCATCCGTTACGCGGTGAATTGTGCGTGAAACAGTTGATTGACTGATACCTACGAGCTCGCCACACACATCTTGGAACCCCCCTGTCGCGTAGAAGCGTAGAGTAATCAGTACTTGCATTAGTGGTGGCAATGCGCCCTGCCGCTGCCATATTGGTAAATCGTCTCGCACACTATCTGTTATTGCCAGTATATCATGCCGACGAAATCTGAACTTGCCGAATAGCTCCTGGTCGTCAAATTTTTCAAATGGATGGCTCCGATCTCGAATAATCCGATTTCTATGCAGTTGTCTGTGGTAAAAGTGTCTGATCAACACGACGTCCATCTTGGAAAAGTGCACTAACCCAATCGGATAGGCCCTAAACACACCTCGGAAGGTGGTTTAACTTAGCCGCGGTTAACTCACGCGGTTAGCGCTAACTCCGATTGGTGCATGCCGAATTTTCACATTTAGCCGTGCGGGGATACCTTAGCCGCGGTTAAGGCTCTACCCCCGATTGGTGCATACTGGCCCAGAGGGCCAGTTAGACATGATATAGTGAGTATACTATAATATAGGGAACTGAAGATACATATTGTTATTATTTATATTCCCATAATAGATTATAGAGCACATATATAATAATATATGTATATATAATATAAAACGCCATATATAGTTCGAAACCATGTGTATACACTCTTCACATGTATGGTATTTCTAAGCAAATTCACATTTCTGCACGTCACAAATCCTGTGAATATTACTAGACCAGTCCACGGTGCTTCGGTTTATATTCCATTGCTTAATTTGTAGCCAGCCATACGTTAATTGGTGACGGACCTAACAGTGTGAGACCCACTACACCGACCGAGCAGATTCAGCTTAGTGTCAACTGTTTTCTAAATATACATATACTTTGGTAAATGGATTTTATTCATATATATCTTCTGTCTGTGCCATAGCACTGGTCTTCCGCCCGTAAGTGTTACATGCATATATGTATTTACACAACTTTGTTTACATGGTTTAAATAGTAAATTGAAGTGAGAAGGAAATTCTTAAATTTGTGTACACAATGTAATAATTAATGACTATGAGGGTACGTCAAATAATTTTTTATTGACATTTTATTACATTTACATGCATATTACATGCATACATGCATATTCAATCAATCAATCAATCAATCAATGGGATACAGCTACGAAATAGGCACCCTACACACTGTTGCGCCGCTCTCTAATGAAATTAGAAATGGAGACAGTTTCTTCAGATGTGGTAACGCGATCGTAAGACAACGTCACTGGCTCCAAGATATATGTAATAGCTTTGACCAGTAAGCACCTGGGGGGGACCTTGAAAACAGTTTTCAGCAAACAACAACAAGCTCCCATTACAAACGCAATGCGCTCGGCAGGTTCATAATCCTGGTCACGTACCACCCTAAATGCCGAAAAAGTTGTGTCGCAGGTCCAGGCTGGTCTTGAGTACCGCTTCCTCAGGTCAGGGAGTGCCCTCTGGTCCTGGTGTTGCAGTCCGCTGATATAGGGGGCCAGCACATGTCCCTTCTGTAGATACCATGGAAATATTTGAATACTTCAATCATATCCCCCCGGGCCCGTCTGTAGTACATGCTTGGGATCTTCAAATGACGCATACGTTGTTCATAGGGTATTGCATCGAATCCATGTACAAGCTTCGTTGCCCTTCTTTGGATCCTCTCAATTGACTCAGCATCCGTCCTGTAGAGTGGTGACCACACAACATTTCCATATTCCAAAAGTGGACGTGCAAGGGATGTGTACAGTCTGCGTACAACATCCTCGTCTAGGTATGTGTACGATCTTCGAATGATAGCCAGTATTCCATTAGCTCTGTTGGCGGCTTCCTGGATGTGGTCGCTGAATCTCAGTTTGTTGTCCACCTTGACACCCAAGTCCTTTTCTATCATTGTTTCGGAGAGCGGAACATTATTCACACCATCGTTCATTACATAGATGTGCTTGCTGTTTTTGCCCCCTAAGTGCATCACTTTGCATTTTGAAGCATTAAACTTCAGCTGCCAATCACTTTACCACTTCTGCATGTTGTTGAGGTCCTTCTGCAAGTCCCGTGAGTCACTACCTTTCTCCATACGGCGGAATACTTTGGTATCGTCAGCAAACATTTGGACCATAGAATGTACAACCTCTGGTAAGTCATTGATATATATCACAAATAAGACCGGTCCAAGCATGCTGCCCTGAGGTATTCCGCTTTTCACCGGGCACCATCCTGATGGTTTGCCATTTACAATGACTCGCTGTCTTCTGTTGCTCAGAAAATCCTTTATCCAGTGTAGGACATCTCCTCCTATGCCATAGCCGTGCAGTTTTTTTAGCAGTCGCTGGTGTGGAACAGTGTCGAATGCTTTTTGGAAATCTAGATAAATAGCATCCAGATCTCCAAAGTCATCAATAACGCGGGTCCACTCATCCATACATGCCAGTAGTTGGGTCGTACAAGATCTTCCTTGCACAAAGCCATGCTGCTGTGTTGATAGGAGGTAGTTTTCGACAAGATGAGCCATGATAGAATCTCTTATTATTGATTCCAGCAACCTACACACTACAGATGTTAGACTGATTGGCCTATAGTTTCCTGGATCACTTCTGTTACCCTTTTTGAAGATGGGAGCCACATGTCCATCCTTCCATGGGTGAGGAAGTTTTCTTTGGTTTAGTGATTTTTGGAAAATGTGTCTAAGTGGTTCAACAAGCTCGTTGTGTAGCTCCTTCAATATGCGTGGGTATATTCCGTCAGGACCTGCTGCCTTAGATGCACTAAGATTGTATAATATTTTCTTCAGATAGGATGGTGCAATATTTATGTTGGTCAGGGGGGCATGAAAGAGTCGGTCCTCAAACATTGGTATATATGACAGGTCTTCTTGTGTGAAGACACTTGCGAATCTAGTGTTCAACGTATCAGCTTTGTCAATATCCTTTTGTGCAATGGTCCCATCATCCTGCCTCAAATCTCCAACTGGAATATGTACTTTGAGTTTACTCCTAGCATATTTATAGAAGGCTTTTGGGTTCTCTTTGGCATTTTTGGCTATGTTTTTCTCATGCTCTCTCTTTGCTTTCCTACATTCCCACTTTACTTGGTTACATAGTTTTGCATATTGAATTCTGTTACTTTCTGTGCTCGACTGTCTCTTCACTGCATATGCCTGTTGTTTCAAGCTGATCTTCTGCTTGACTTGGTCATTCATCCATTCTGGCCGTGGTCTGCCATTATTCATTTTGCCAGATGACATGGGTATGTGCTGTTTGCATTTTTCCATGAAGGTTTTTTCAAATGCATTCCAATTTTGCTCAACAGTGTCTGTTTTTGGGGCTGCACTTAGTAGAACTTGGTCGAGATCCTGTCTCAAGCCCTCATAGTCGCCTTTATCCAATATGAATTTGTGCTTTCCACTTGGGTTTGCATGGTAATAGCAACTGAAATTAAAGAAAAGGCAATCATGGTGGCTATTTCCAAGTCTCGCCACATGTTTAAGGTTTCCAATCATTTCTTCCTCATTTGTGATGATGAGATCTAATATATTTGCAGCCTGGTTACCACGCTTATGTGTTGGTTCCGTGACGTGCTGGAAAAGGAAACAATCTCTAAGATTTTCGACAAAGAGTGTTGCTGGATGTTGTTCGCTATTTGGTGTTCGCATAGGTTGCCAATTGATTTCTGGATAATTGAAGTCTCCCATGATTAGGAGGTGGCTGTGGTTTAGGGCTGAGGCTTTTTGGATCAACTGTCGAGTTTCCTCATGGACACTGTTGTCGCTGTTGGGTGACCTGTAGATGCATCCAACAAGCAGACTGTCCCTGTCGTCTAGCTTAATCTCGCACCATATCGCTTCTGTTGAGTTACATGGGAGTACATCTAAAGGGACTGCATTAAGGTTGCATTTAGTATATGTACACACACCCCTTCTCCCTTCATCGATGTTGCTGAAAATATCAAATCCATTTATGGCAATCTCACATAGCTGGACTGGGTCTTTTGGATTTTTTGGTATGACTTCACTAATTGCAATGATATCTGGGTTGTAAATTGCAATATTTGCTTCCAGTTCGGCTCGCTTGTATTGAATCTGCGTTGGTATACATACATCTCAGGCCATTGATAATTTTATGAGATGTGCTGATATGGATTCTGTTTTTGTTCGAGTTTGAGTTAGGATTGTGGCCCCAATGATACTTATGTATTATACATGGTTTAGGTTTAGTTGTTTCTTGCATACTTCTGATGTTACAGTTGATGTTATTTCGGCTGACATCTAAACCTGGGTGCGTGGTCTCACTTTCACTATTTTTTGTTCCCATGGCGGTCCTCTGACACGGAATACCCAGTTTTTTGCCTCTTCTCCCAGTTCAGTGTCCGACGCCATGTCTGCTGTTTTCTTTTTGGCTTCCTCTACCAGGAGTTTTGTTTGTTTTCTTTCTTTTTGCGTCATATCATGGGCCCACGCTGACATTCTTGTACTGGTCGATGCCTCATAGTTTAAATTAAATCACAACTCGCACTTAGATATATACCACATGAAATGGCCCATATAACGATAATGTTACCCGTTGACGAACTTGATTGTATATATATTTGGCGGAAAACATGTAATATATCTGTAACCAAGTGCAGAAACCCAATAGCGTTACACATATGGGGTGGGTCAGTTCTAATCGGAGAGGACAATTGAATGTTGCATCAATAAATCGCTACTTAATCGTGAAAGTATTGGGAGCAGGACATTCATTCTAAAACGCTGTATCTCAGTGTAAGACTCCTTCATAGACCTACATTCCAATGCTAGTAATTTCCGGTCTATATATATATAAATATATATATATATATATATATAGAGACCGGAAATTATGCATCATTGACTACATTAGTAAGTTGTTTGTAGCAGCCGAGGCAGTGGTAGAAGTAGTTTATTGTGCGAATGTAACCCTAAATGAATGCACAATGCATTCCACGTGATATATATATCAATATCAATATTATATCAATATATATATATCAATATATTTATATCAATATATATATATATATATATATATATATATATATATATATATATATATAGTAAAACCACTCTAATTCGACCGACCAGGGGACCTACTATAAATGGTCTATTTAGGGAGATGGCCGGTTTAGGGAGTTTAAAAAAAATTGTTACAATGGTGTTGCAATTGTTTGGGATCCACATAAAGCTACTGATATAGGGGAGTGGATAATCTGTGGAGGTGGTCGGTTAGAGAGGTTTTACTGTATATATATATTATATATATATATATATATATATATATATATATATTTAATATATTATTATTATGAATTTCACAGTTCATATTATAAATTCACTGAGGATTATTATATGACGAATAGGTGTGCCCACTACCGGACCAGCATTTGACTTAACCTCAAAATTGCCGGGTATTGTACCGACGTATGGGGTCAGAGTATTACTATTTAATGTTATGCACACTTTGAATATCGAATAAGGAATAAGGAATCAGGAATAAGTAACCAACTTCACACTTTGAATATCGAATAAGGAATATGGATTAAGTAACCAACTTCACACTTTGAATATCGAATAAGGAATAAGGAATAAGTAACCAACTTCACACTTTGAATATCGAATAAGGAATAAGGAATAAGGAATAAGGAATAAGTAACCAACTTCACACTTTGAATATCGAATAAGGAATAAGGAATAAGGAATAAGTAACTAACTTCACACGTTAAATATCGAATAAGGAATAAGGAATAAGTAACAACTTCACACGGGTGGTGAACCGTTGCATTTCGATGTACTCAAAATAGTTGTCCAGAAAGCTCGTCTACTAGTTAGTGCAACGTACTGCTGGTTGATAAGGCAGTTGGCATGCATGTCGAGACGCCACAACAGTTCTGTTATCACTCCGTGCCGATTGGACAGTGTGAGCAGGTCTACGTTCGACAGTTTGTAAGCATATTCGTCATATATGTAGCCTATCTATGAACAGTTTCCAATCAGATTTAATTGTTAATCAGACGTTAGAATACGTTATATTTAGGTGGCACAACATTAGATTTATAACAGAACCAGCACATTTGACCCATTTACTTCCCCCTCTCCACTTTCACTCTCTCTCTCCCTCTCTCTCTCACTCCCTCTCTCCCTCTCTCTTTTAGGTATATCATGTACATTTTCTTTTTCCTTACAATATTTCCGCGAAATTGGGAACTATAGCCTGAACGTTGCCTCATTGTTAATAATCAATACTCATAAAGTGTAGTTTGAGTCGATTTACTTGTTATCTGGCCGCGTGGATGGTCGCTGCACATCAGTAATGGGGCTGTCACATTACGACGTTTCTCACCAACGCGCGCCGACGTGTTGCCTTTTTGGGTGAAACGTCGGCACGCGTCGGGAAGCGTTACGCGCGCGTTACCGGTGCGTTAACGGCGCGTCGGTACACGTTGAGTGATAGCAACGCGTGAATGGACACGTCGCCGCGCGTCACCGCGCGTCGCCGCGCGTCGCCACGCGTCGGGTCGCGCCAATTGTTTTGTGCTTGCGCAAAACTTTCGGCGCGCGGCGACGCGCAGCGACGCGTTGGAGGGGGCGTTACGGACGCGCCACCAACGCGCTACTAGCACGCTGCAACCCGTCGAATTTTCTCCCAAAGCGCCGAAAAGTTGGACGTGTCTCAAGCCCTAGCAAATATCTTGCGCGTTGGCGGCGCGCCGGGGGGAAACGTCGTAGTGTGACAGCACCATAACAGAGTGCAATATTGACTGACCGGTGTTTATTCACTGGCGATCTGCTGTTTCATCGGTTTGTTTGTTTGTTGTTGTTTTACGTCCTAGCAACATCTAAGGTCATATCAGGACGGGTACCGACTTGTGACAGTGCACACTCATGGTGACTTTATAGTGCTGTCCCACTGGGAAACCAGGCCGCCAGCACCATGACCTGGTATCCCACTCAGTCACATTATCCTGACACTGAGCACACCAGTCCTTGCCCTATCCTAATAATGCCGAGCGCCTGGCTAGGAAGCGACAAGTATCAATTTTAAAGTCATTGGTTTGACTCGACTGGGACTCGAACCCACGACCCCACGGTCTACCAGCACGGGAGACGGACGCTCTAACTCATTCGGCCATCCCGTCTGTTTCATCGGACTATGCAGCTTTAATAATTGCACCAGTATCTAAGTCAGATATATTAAAGTTGCATAGTCTGATGGTTTTGAGTTTCTCTCATTTTCTGAGATAAACATATTAGGTTGATCATTATAATCGACCTTACTTTAGTTTGAAGTAACTTTTATTTTAAATAGCTAACTTTTGAGATATTTGAAGTGCAAACGTGCTAAATTAATTTTGACAAGCTTGCCAAAACTCTAACACCATAGGCTTCTGCAGTAACAGGTTCTATTGAACTGACCCAGTATTCCCTTATATATGACGACAAATGCTTAATAAGTGCACCAGTATCTAAGTTAGATATCTAGAATCAAATCTAGATACTTGTTATGCTTGTGAAAATTTGATGTTTTCATCTGACTATGCAGCTTTAATATTATGCAGGTTCAAATTTAGATGAATGTTTTGGTTTCGGAAATCGGATGCTTTTATCAGACTATGCAAGTTTAATATATGACATACTAATCTTATGTGGGTTCGAATCTAGGTGCATGCTTTGGTTTAGGAAATTTGATGCTTTTCTTTGGTGGTAAATATTTTATTCATCTGAACACATATTTTGTCAGCGCCGAGGCACTGCATGGTCGTCCAGTTTAATATAACATATTTTGTATGTTGAAATCTAGGTCAATGTTTTGGTGTTTTGGAAATTTGATGCTTTTATCAGACAATACAAGTTTAATATGGCATTATTTTCCAGGAACTATACAGGTATTTTATGCCCGAGTTGGTGGGTGTACCAATCACTAACCATGTCCAAGAGGTGTCTGGCAAGTTGCGCCTGGTCCAGACCTGCAGTACGGGGACAAGCTCCCTGCCCACGGTGAGTGCCTTTTAGTTTAAATATATTATTATAGGAGTCCTGATACTATCGGCATTCAGCCCACCGGACGCGGTAACCGAATCGGTAGAGCGCCGGCTTCCCGTGTGGAAGGTCGGGAGTTCGAATTCCGACCGAGTCAAACCAATGACGCACAAATTGATATTTGTCGCTAACTGGCCTGGTGCTCGGCATTACTAGGATAGGGCAGGGACTGGTTAGCTCAGTATCAGGATAATGTGACTGAGTGGGATAAGCGAAGTTAGCAGACCGAGAGCTCAGAGACGAGTGACGAGAGCGAAGCGGAAAGTCACGTGAGTGGTTAAAGAGGTCACAGAGCCTCGTTCGCGAATTATGTATGTTAGCAGGCCAACATGTACGTGTTGCTTGTTCCAACTGGTAAAAATGGAAAGTAGTAGACTTTTGAATGTTGTAAAGACATCCCCAGCTTCTGCAACCGTCCCTACTGAAGATTAATCTTCAACCAAAGATTGGACCGGTAACCGTCATAAGGTTACAAACACCCCCAAAAGCAAGTTTATCCATCAAATGGCATTGAAGAGAGAGAGAGAGAGACAGAGAGAGAACGAGCGATTGACCACCTAATTTAACATGGTAGCGACAACGGTCCCATTCAGCTTTGGTGGTGTAATAACTAATACATGACATATGGGTTCTTTCCATGTTGTATAGACCTAGATCGAAGTGTAAATTAAAAAGATACCGATGTTATATAGAGGGAGTGCACATGACGTCATTACTTAGCAATCAGCGGTCAGCGGGCTGCCATCTTGGATTACAAGCACCCTCCCTAGCCATGTTGTGAATGCATGCAGATGCAGTAAACAGAGTTTTTGTGTGTTATGGGAGGTTCTGGGCAGTTTACATCAACTGTGTTTACTTACAGCACTTTAGCAACAACTTCTGAGGACAAATTGCTCAAAACAGTGACAAATAAACCAACAAATCAGTAAACAACCACAGTGTATAGGCAGTTGCAAGCCTTCTGTATGTCATTCAATATGGCTACTGAAAGTTGCATCGTGACGTCATTACACCCCTCTATAGATATATAAGCACAGCACGGTGTTGAATTCCTAAGTAACTAGCTATATCCAGAATGTCATAAGCAAGCAGGTCCTCAGATATTGCGACATGTCGCCTAGCACTAAATTGTTTGTGAAATATATACGTATTAATAATGCAGAAGTTATTGATTATTATAAATATTAACAATAGTGCGCATTTCCATGTCCAGCCAAGGATTCCTTTGCAATCGGTCTATTTAATTATTCTATTGTAGCTATGCGCATAATTGTTGTATAGTTACAGATTACATAATGAAAGTGGATGTTTAGTAACTTGGTATTTAAAGTTGCATAGTCCGATGGTTTTGGGTTTAGGTCATTTTTCTGAGATAAATATATTAGGTCGATCGTTATAATCTAACTTAATTCAGTTGGAAATAACTTATTTTAGATGGCTAACTTTGGAGAAAATTGAAGCGGAACCATGCAAAATTAATTTTGGCAAGCATTCCAAAACTCTGACACCAGAGGCTTCTGCAGTAATCTGTTCTATTCATTTGTCTCAGCATCCCTTCTGTGTGCTGACAAATGCTTAATGAGTGCACCAGTATCTAAGTTATATATGTAGGATCAAATCTAGGTCATTGTCTTGGTTTTGAAAATTTGATCTTTCATCAGACTTTAAAGCAGTTTCTGCACCTTTCCGAGATAAATACATTTGTTGTTGAAGATTTATAGCCTATCATGGATAAGCCTGACTAGGCTTGTTTTCACCATTAGACAGTTTTTCGATAGAAAGCTCGAGCCTACACTTTTACCGACCCAAGGGATTTTTAACCTCCCACACCACATAGACATGGTATGAGAGCAACTGGCCTTTGATGATGCTGTAAGTTATACACAGCTGTGGAAATCCAATTTGGCAGAGATGGGGGCATGGGGAATCGAACCACCGACCTTCAGATTAGGAGTCCGACCTAGAAACAAGTCAGCCACTCTAACCACTCCGCCACAGAGAACATTTATCTAAATAGATGTATCTCTATTATCTAGGCCTACTTTAATTTATTTTGAAATAAGGTTTATTTTAAATGGCTAAATTTGGAGATATTTGAAGTGCAAATATGCTAAATTAATGCTGGAAAGCACATACAAATTCTGACAACATAGGCTTCAGCAGTAATAGGTTCTATTACATTGACTTCTCTTCTATGCAGCGACAAATGCTTAATAAGGGCACAAGTATCTAAATTGGATATGTAACATAAAATGTAGGTAATTAAGTGTTTTGATTTCGAAACTGTTATGCTTTTATCGGACTATGCAGCTTTAAGGATTTGACATTTCTTTTTGCAGACAAGGCCATGCAGTGACAGTGGTTAATGAAACTATGTACCTCCATGGTGGAAGTTCGGCGACAGAGGTAGGCCTATCCGAGAACAAACTGAATGTTAATTCATGCTCGATTTATGTTGACTTCTCTGGAGTTACTATTTCAAAATGCAGCTACTATGAAATCAAACTGAAAAAAATGTATCAAACATTGAAAATTAATGCAACCCTTAAATGCACCAAATCGTCAAGTGCTAAGACACACACACACATATAATATATAATCATGTGCAGAGAAACCTCTCTAACCGACCACCTGCACAGATCGACCACTCCCCTATATCGATCGCTTTATTTGGGTACCAAGCGATCGCCCATATAATACCATTGTAATGATAAAAAAAAAAAAACACTAAACCGACCACCTCCCTACCTTAAATGGACCATTTAAAGGGCATTCCCATGGTCGGTCGATTTAGAGGGATCTGACCATCCGAACATGTCTGGATGCGGTAGTGACCAGACGCAGCTGGTATCAGGGTGGCCAGGAGCCACTCACAGGTGGCGCCATAGTGGCAAAAGAAGGAACTAACTCCTATGAGAATAGGATAGTCGGTAACGTTTGTTTGTTTGTTGTTGTTTTACGTCCTAGCAACATCTAAGGTCATATCAGGACGGATAGTCGGTAACAAATAATATATAGAAGAGAACTGATAAGTGGTAGTGTCCTTGTTTATATTCTCATAAGAGATTATAGAGCACATACACACACACACACACACATATATATATATATATATATATATATATATATATATATATATATATATATATGAAGGAATGAGTCAATTTAATTCTCAAAATAAATTATGCTTGAAGAAAATAACCTTTGTATTGATATGCAAGATTTCACGAATGTTGAAAAAAGAAAAGAATTATTAAATAATATTTAATTCATGCTTCACCTTCTAACTGTATTAACTCACAATAAGATAAGCATATTTCCTCGAAAGATCACTAATTCATCAAATATATCCGCTTAAATTAAAATACTGCCTTGCTCACATCTAGGATGGCCTCAAGTTCCAATTCCATGATGATCTATACACCCTGAAAGGTAAGGGTTAATAGGTTATATAGCCATTTTATCAGCGGGAATTTGGCAACTCGGGATCGTTAAAAATCTCACAACAAACCTAGCAAATCGTTTACATCTCAGGGAATATAATCCTTGCTGTTTTCGGCATTCTATATATAGGTCCAGTCGTAATAAATGCACAAACCACTGGAAAGACCATCATAATGAACAAGTCTAGCCATGTTCAAGTTGCAGAGTCCGAAGAACTCATATTTTCAAAACCAAAGCATCTGCCTAGGTTTGATTCAACATACCCAGCTTAGATACCGGGGTACCTATTCATCAATTCTATGGAACTTCACCTTAAGAATGTTAAAACTCATTGGCATGGACATGGCCTAGTTAACAACGTGCAATTTACATTTGGCTCTAAAAGTATTTTGCATGCTAGCACTTTAAATATCACGAAAATTAGTAAATTATCATGAATTTTCACTTTGAGTCAGAGTAAAGTAGAACATGGTGCCGGTGGCCTGGTTTTCCAGTAGGACAACACTATAAAGTCGCCACGAGTGCACACTGTCACAAGTCGGTACCCATCCTGATATGACATTAGATGTTGCTAGGACTTACAACAACAACAAACAAACAAACAAAAAGTTAACCTGACGGGGTGGTTGAATCAATAAAAGCACTCTATATAGTGCTACATATGTATGTACATAATTATAGTGATATATATATATATAGTTGGTTAACCTGACGGGGTGGTTGAATCAATAAAAGCACTCTATATAGTGCTATATATGTATGTACATAATTATAGTGATATATATATAGTTGGTTGTTGGAGTTTTACGTCCTGACAACATCTAAGGTCATATCAGGACGGATATATAAAAAAATATATATATATGATAAAATTATGAGCATTATGGGAGTATAAAGGTGTGGAATGGAATTTATTATTATTGTCATTATTGATACTGAATATATACTACTCGCGCTCACCTGACCATACGCATGCGCGAACCGGTGCTGCTGCCACCGTCCCGCCTGTCCTCAAAGGACGCTCCTTCGGGTTTGAATCCCATGACATACCACACGGGAAGCAGATGCTCAACTTATTCGCCAATCCCGCTTCATTATTATTATTATTATTTATTACTATCCTCTTCTTTGATGCAGGCTTGTGGTAGCCTATACAAAGCTCGTAGCTCTCAGCTCTAATGGTATGCAGCCTCAAAATTGTACAGGAATGTTTCTCTGGCCCAGGCCCTGTCCAGCGCATTCTTGAATTGATTTATGGTAGCTGCTTCCACCGGTAGCTTTGCATACAATGAATCTATATATTGTTTAATTAAGTGCATTATAGCATAAGCTTTATAGAATAAATTAAATTTAGTGTTTATAAGATAAACCTTTACATGTTTGAGTGGTACTTTTATGCAAAGTTATGATTCTTTTCTATTAAATCATAACGTTACTTTATTCTTCCGTCCAATTAGTTGAAGAAAATGCTGTCTATTGGGATGAAGTAAAGCAACTAGGCCAGACACCCCAACCCAGAGATGGACATTCCTTGTGGTAAATAAGACTATAATGGTGTTACAAATGTTTATCAATAATGCCATTCATTTTTGTATTTCATATGTATAACCTAGCATAAATTCTGATAACATTTCAGTTTGGTCATATTTGAAATTCACTATTATCGCTGGATTCATTATTCATTATTAATTAGCACTGGAATAATTTGTCATATTTGAAATTCATTATTAGCACTGGAATAAATAACATATTTGAAATTCACTATTAAATGGAATAAATAACATATTGCAGGCTTGGGATTTTGTATTGTTATTTGGTGGTCTTGCTTGGAATCATGACGTTTTTGTATCAATACAACCTTTAGTTGGAGGTTTATCTTGTATCTCCAACTTTAAGTTGAACGATTATGTAAACTTTCGTATCAGGTTCTACTTAAAGTATTTTAGACAATTTATTTTGAACATAAAACCATTTAAATCTTCTTTTGTGAAAAATCTTTTTCCACACCATTTTTCTTTAATGGAGAGGGGGGGGGGATTTTCCACTGAAGAAAATGGGTGGGGGTTGTGGTTGTAAATTTGCAGTTTTACCCTTCATGCCAAATCAGCCTTTCTGCCGGTGTACCATCAGTTGTAACATTGGAGATTCCGCTGAACGATGACATAATGATGACGTAATACACATGAATCCCACTCGTTATACGTTGAACCTTAGACACTAAATGTCTCTAATTAACAGTGCCGTTGGATCTGACATTTACATGTTCGGCGGAAAGGACAGTCTGCTGTCTCAACAGTGTCTGGATGGTTTATACTTATTCAATACAGGTGACTCGTTTTAATTGCAATTTCAAGAACCATTTTCAAAATAGATGTAATTTCAAGCGAAAACTCTGACAAATCAATCAAACATACTAGATTATTAATTTATAAGGGGCAGTGGGAAGACAACCATTATTGGTTACACTGTTCCTACAATTTCTATCATTATCACCAGGTTGATTAATTTATGTTTGTGTACTGTGTATGGAAATTGTGAATGAAAATGTCTTAAATATCCTAAGTTTCATAAATGTCTTAAGTGTCTCTAATGTCCTAAATGTTTTAAATGTCTCAAATGTCTTAAAATTCTTCAAGAAATCAATCAATAGTTCTGTACTCTAGTCGAGGGTTGGATGCAATGGTTCTCCACTTGTCCCGATGGTGTGCTGTTCTGATAGACTGAATAATTCAAGCCTGTCCACTGTGAAATATTTGTAAACCATGATGTTCTTGGTCTCCCTCTCCCTCTGCTGCCATTCACCTTCCCTTCCAACAATGTACGGTATATTGAACTCTGACGAATGATGTGGCCAAAATAAATAAGTTTCTTTGTCTGTATAGTGGCAAACAAGCTTTTCTTATTTTTATTTTTTCTGAGAACTTCTTTGTTGGTGATCTTCTTTGTCCATGATATTTTCATCATCCTTCGATAAGTCCACATCTCAAATGCTGGTAAACGTTTGTACATTTTCTTAGAGATTGTCCATGTCTCTGCCGCATACATTAGAGTAGACCACACAACACACATAAAAGTCTTAAATGTCTTAAACTGCCAGACGCGGACACCTGGCGGGAGGTGTCGACAACAGGGTCCGCCCCGACCACTCTGGGCAACTCGCTGACGCATATTGGCGAGGCGCTGTACGTCATAGGAGGCCTGCTGCATGGGACGGCCGTCAATGACGTATGGATGCTCCATCTGCAGCTGCACACGTGGGTTCCACTCAAGGTGGCAGGTCCCCGCCCACCCCCGAGGTGGGTTTGGCAAACAATAGACTACATCACCGTTCCAGTGTTAGAGCCATAGCCAGAGCCAGAGCCAGATTTACTTATTTTATTCATGTTTATATTTATATCCTATGGTTAATGACTTATGTAGAAATAGAAAATGAGCAGGATTAATCAGATATTGGTTATATATTTCTTTGAAACAAGTTTTTGTTGACACATTTGACAATTTAATATTTAGAACAAGAATTACTTATGGCTAATCAATGGTGATGTAAACATCAGCCTGTAAAGTGACTGAAATTGTAGGTTTCTTAGCTCAAAATGCTTAATTATGGAGAGTTGTGTCTTGATGCGCGAGAAGGAAGAACAGAGGCGGAGGTGGGAAAACTGAGGCGTTTATTGTGACGCCTCGGGCAACATACAGAGAAACAGTGAAATAACAATAAATGACAAAGTAAGGTACAAACAGGGTAACTGAGGAGGTAAACAGGCTGAGGAGGCACAGAGCAATACAGGGGGCTCATGAGGAGCAGGGGGCTCGCGAGGAGCAAAGAGTCAGGGGCTCATGAGGAGCAGAGGATAAATAGTGAGGGGCTCATAAGGAGCAGTGTCAGAAACTGAGGCGTTTATTGTGACGCCTCGGGCAACATACAGAGAAACAGTGAGAATAACAATAAATGACAAAGTAAGGTACAAACAGGGTAACTGAGGAGGTAAACAGGCTGAGGAGGCACAGAGCAATACAGGGGGCTCATGAGGAGCAGGGGGCTCGCGAGGAGCAAAGAGTCAGGGGCTCATGAGGAGCAGAGGATAAATAGTGAGGGGCTCATAAGGAGCAGTGTCAGAGTTGGTAGAGGGGGGGCCGAGGAGAAAAGGGCAGAGAGCTGGAAGGCGGCTGGAGGCTGAGTGCCTGAGGGAGGCCGGCGGGCGGCCTTATAAGGGGGGAAGTGAGCAGAGGCAGGAGGGGGGTGAGTCGCTCAGGGGGGAGGTGAGCAGTGGCGGGGGTGAGTCGCTCAGGGGTGGGGGGAGGTGAGCAGTGGCAGGAGGGGGGGGTGAGTCGTTCAGGGCCGGGTGAGTCGCTCTCCCTCCCCTCGCATCAAACGAAATGCTTTGCATTACGACCAAACATATTCATTATATTATTATATTGCATCCTTCAATCCATGTTTGTGCCAAATTGTTATGTATTTTTTTAAATTAATTTTGAATAAAATCGAAGTTTTTCCCTACGCGTATCGGCAAACTCAATGGCTGTACACCTTTGCTTTGCTGCCAATGCGGTTTTCAGCGCATGCGCAGTCGGAACCGTGATCCCATCTATCCACAGCCGAGACAAGGTTGTTGGTTGGTTGGTTGTTGGAGTTATCTCCTGGTCATATCAGGACGGGTACCGACTTGTGACAGCCCACACTCATGGTGCTTCACTATAGTACTGCCTCACTGGGAAATCAGGCCGGTGACACCATGACCCAATATCCCACTCAGTCACATTATCCTGACACTGAGCTAACCGGTCTTTGCCCTATTGTAATAATGCCGAGCGCCATGCTAGGAAGCAACAAGTATAAATTTGATAAGTCATTGGTTTGACCCGACCGGGAATCAAATTCCCGATCTCCGGCACGGGCGGCCTGCGCTCTACTGATTTTGCCACTGCGCCCGGTGCCGAGACACAAGGAGTGGTATAAGAGTGGGCTTTAATTCAGCAAGGAACCAAAGGGGATGGCGGAATGAGTTGAGCGTCCATCTCCAGTTTTGGTAGATCGTGGGATTCGAACCCACGGTTTGTTTCCTATAGGTAATGGAGCGACACTTGCTGAATGAATTCTGTTATTGACAAATATGTGAATGTAGAAAAACCTCAGCTCCGTTATTGACAAATATATGAAGGTGGCGACCAACCTAATACATTTATCGTGGGGGGGGGGGATGAAAATGGGAAATATTGCGCCTAGAGGGGGAATCGAACCCACATCTCTTGCATTCCAGCCCAATGTGCTAACCATTAAACCATCTAGGCTCCCTGATGTCACCACCTTACCCATGCCCACCTGTCTCTGTGGCTCTTTGCCTGAGAGGTTAGTGCAGACTACTACACATGTATGTAAACATATAGCATGAGGTGAGATGAGAAGGCGTGCCTTTCCAGGTGTGACCATGGTGCTGCGGGTGTTGGCGCCCGGCTCTACGTCTTCGGTGGGTGTGGCGCAGAGGCGGTGTACTACAATGACCTGCATGTTCTCGACACGGAGACCCTCACCTGGGACTCGCCCTCCGTGAGGGGCACCCCGCCCCCGGCCCGGGCAGGCCACACCTTCACCGCACACAGGTCCAAGGTAAGGAAGGCCTAGAACACAGAGGAAGCGCGTTCAATCTAACATTTCATCAAGGCCAAACAAAAAAAATACTTACTTGTTTCTCAGGCACATTTTGTCAGAATTTGGGGCAGGCGGTTTAAATTTAGGTTTTCTTATTTGGGTCAAGACATTTAAGGGCAACTTTTTTTGGGTCAGAAAGATTTGTTATGTAATTGACCATACAATTGTACTTATATGTTGCTGTTGTTGTTGTATGAAGTTTTATGTCCTAGGAACATCTAAGGTCATATCAGGACCGGCACCGACCATTGACGGTGCACAATCATGCCAACTTTATACTGGGAGACCAGGCCACTGGCACCATGACCCGATATTCCACTGAGTGACATCATCCTGACACTTAGATAAAAGATTCACCCGGTACTTGTAGTACACGGGTGAAGATCAGCCTTATATAAAAACGGTCGAAAAATCGGGCTAATGAACTGAGTCTTTATGAGAGCCTAATTTCTCAATCTAAGAAGCAACATTTATTCTTTGTATATGTCTTCATGTTTACCCGCTAGTTTTGAGTTGGAAAATATAATAAAACATATACTTTAATGCAATTTAAAAGTGAAATCGACGGCGTTCTCTGGCCGCCATCTTGTCTTTTTGCATTCTCGCCCATTTCACCAACTCTGTGCCTATATGAGTAGCCATTTGATACTGGAGCCACAGTTTCTAGTTCATGTTCCATACTAAACCTATTTTCGCCCGTATTTACACTACGTTGTCCTTCACCCATATACTACAAGTACCGGGTGAATCTTTTATCTACCCGACACTGAGCTAACCAGTCCTTGTCCTATCCTAATAATTGAACAACACAAGACCAAGAAGTAATATAATGTGGCATTTGTTTTTGTCTTTATGTTTTTCAGTACAGAGTCCTGTGATAATTTGAACGAGGAGCTAAGAGACTTAACCCTACCTTTACTCCTTATAAGCTGGGGTTGGTGGGATGGCAAATTCGGCAGTGTAGGGCTATCGATATTGTCAATTGAAACACTCAGGACGAAGTAACTATGTTAAGGGCCTGTCACACTACGACGTATAACCTAAGCGTATGCCGACGTATGTGATTTTAGACCAACACGTTGGCATACCTTATCATACATTATGTATACATTGGGCATATGTCTGATACGTTCCAGGTACGCCGTTATTCGTTGTCTTACGTCGCCGTGCATCAAGGCTCCGAATATTTTGTGTGTATGCTAAAATTTCCGACGTGTGGCTCGTACGTTGAATGTACGCTCCATGTATGTTTAGGATACATCAACATACCTTGGGAGTATGTTAGGGATACGTTGGTATACTTTTCTGCACGTTAGCCATATGTTCAGCCAATGGGAACGTGCAGTCCGCGTACAGTCCGGGTACTGCCAACGGATGCATTACGTACTCCTAACGTACTTCGAACATATGCCTGCCATATCTCCAGCCTATTTAATGTATACGCCATACTTCTAGCGATGGAGTAACGTATGTCACATTGGTCAGTGTTCTGTGAGAATATGCGAGCGTTTTGCGAATGTTTTGCGAGGCACATGAACTCTCTCATACGCTAGCTAGCAATAGGTCAGAGATACGTTCTGCATACGTTACATACATTGAGTGCACATTGTGTGTACGTTGTGTATACGCCCATTTTTATTCCCCGGCGCTGAAAGGTTCAACGAATGCCAACATACTGGCAAATTTTCTAACGTTGAGCACGCACTGATGCTGTACGTCGTAGTGTGACAGGGCCTTTAACGTTATGCTCAGACCATATAGATATTTCTTACACTAGGTGGCGGGTCGACGAGCGGTGAGTTTTAGTTCTAATGTTACTCGATAGGTGGGGCTAACTAGGCTCCCTTAGTGACTGGGATGTCCAATTAGCCATGTTGCAAGCAACATAAACAATGTCGAGCGCCAGGCTAGGAAGTGACAAGTATAAATATTTGTAAGTCATTGGTTTGACTCGACCGGGAAGCAAACTCCCGACCTCCCGCACGGGAAACCCGCGCTCTACCGATTGAGGCAGGCAGTTTAATGCATGCAGTGAAGGAAGGATGTCGGCGGGTGGCATAAATTTACGTCTTGTTATTCGGTTTAAGAAATTGAGGGGCAACTTATATTTGGTCAGAGATATTTGCAATATAATTGATCATATAACTGTACTTATATATTACCAGGATATAAACCCCAATGAGCATGAATAAACCTACTGGAGCCTCTGTTCAAATTTTGTGTTCAATCAATCAATAGGATATAGCTATAATAGGCCCTGGACCTGTTAGCCGCTCTTAATTAATAGAAATCGAGACAGTTCTTCAGATGTGGTGGATTGTAGCAACTGGCACTGGCTCCAAGATATACGTAATGCTTGACCAGTATGCATCCAGTCGGGACTTGAAACAGTTCACCGACTCTGTTGCTACAACAGTCTCTGGCAAGTCATTCCACAGGTCAACCACCCTAAAGCCAAAAAAGTTGTGTCGCAGGTCCAGTCTGGAGTACCGCTTCCTCAGCTTCAGGGAGTGTCCTCTGGGCCTGGTGTTGGAGTCTCTGATAAGGGGTCTGCATGGAGATATTTGAATACTTCAATCATATCCCCCCGGGCCCGTCTCTAGTACATGCTTGGGATCTTCAACTGACGCATACATTGTTTCTAGGGTATTTCATTGAATCCATGTACAAGCTTTGTTGCCCTTCTTTGGTTCTTCTCAATTGAATCAGCATCCTTCCTGTAGAGTGGTGACCACACAACATTTCCATATTCCAAAAGTGGACGTGCAAGGGATCTATACAGTCTGCGCACAACATCCTCATCTAGATATGTGTACAATCTTCGAATGATGGCCAGTATTCCATTAGCTCTGTTGGTGGCTTCGTGGATGTGGTCGCTGAATGTCAGTTTGTTGTCCACCTTGACACCCAAGTCCTTTTCTATCATTGTTTCGGAGAGTGGAACATTATTCACACCATCGTTGATCACATAGATGTGCTTGCTGTTTTTGCCCCCTAAATGCATCACTTTGCATTTTGAAGCATTAAACTTCAGCTGCCAAACACTTGACCACTTCTGCATGTTGTTGAGGTCCTTCTGCAAGTCCCCTGAGTCACTATCTTTCTGCATGCATGTTGTGGGATTCCAGCAGAAAGTTATGCCGATTTGAACTTAAGAAAATCTGTCTAATGAGCAGGAGCCATTCATTCTAAAGCGTTGTGCAATTAAAACACTGCACGACCTATTTATAACCTGGGTAAAGCACTGAAGAATGAAACGTTCATTTAAGGAAAAAGCAATATTTAACAAGTGGATGTCAAGAACAGATTACAAAATGTCACGTGTCTTACTTTTAGGACATCTACGTGTTGGGCGGGACTACAGACACAGTGAAAACCGATGTGAACATGTTTGGTGATGTCTGCAAGCTAAGTCTCTGTGAGTCAGCTTTAGTAAAATAATCCGTTATTGAAATTGTAATTATTTAAAGTTGCACAGTCCGATGGTTTTTGAGTTTCTGTCATTTTCTGAGATAAATATATTAAATTGATTGCTATGATCTATCTTACTCCGTCCTGATATGACCTTAGATGTTGCTAGGACGTAAAACAACAACAAATAAAATCTATCTTACTTTAGTTTGAAATAACTTTGATTTTAAATGGGTAACTTTTGAAATATTTGAAGCGTAAACATGCCAAATTAATTTGGCCAGGCACGCCAAAACTCAGACACCATAGGCTTATGCAGTAACATGTTCTATTAAATTGACTCAGTATGTCCTTCTATGTGGAAACAAGTTGTAAAATTTTCAGATATTATGACATATGAGGGTATATGAACTCTACTATAATAAATTGCAACTTGTCTATAAAATGGTAAATGGTAATATATAAAACCAAAAGCATATGAGGGATATGTGGAGTTGGTAAACTATTACTCATAAATATAGAAATTGTATAGTAAAATAGTATAGAGGAAGAGTGTCACTTCTTAGATACAGTCTTTGGAGCAGTTGCCTCACATACCCCCTCCCCTCTAGAGTTATTTATGGATTTCTGCCCCAGAGACAGACCTCACCATGCCACGGTGACAGGGCTATTGAACCTTCATTGGTGGTTAGAAGAATGCTTGTTAGGGATTGGAAGATTGGATCATGTGATCACCACCATCTTTGATTCTAGAAACCTATAAAAGTAATAAACCAGGAGTCTAGCTCTCCTACCCTTCACTCTTTATCTACTTTCCTTCCTTTCCTGTATTGATTTCTCATTGGCCTGTCCACACCACTCACACCACCAGCCGTCGACTTTACAAAGTGCTTAATAAGTGCATCAGTATCTAAGTTAGATAGGCCTATGTTGAATCAAATCTAAGTAAGTGATTTGGATTTGAAAAGGTGATGCTTCATCGGACTATGCAGCTTTAAAGTCACACAGTTCGATGGTTTTGAGTTTCTGCCATATTTTCCAAAGCCCTGTACTATGTTGATTATAATGATCTACTTTACATTAGTTTGAAGTCACTTTTACTCTAAGTGCTTAAAGTTGCATAGTCCGGGTTTTGAGTTTCTGTCATTTTATACGATAAAGATATTAGGGGGATCGTTATAATCTACCCTACTTTCATTTGAAGTAACTTGTATTTTAAATAGCTAACCTTTGGGATATTTGAAGTGCAAACAAGCAAAATTAGTTTTGGCAAGCTTACCAAAACTCTTACACCATAGGTTTCTGCAGTAATAGGTTCTATTAAATTGCCTCAGTATGCCCTTCTATGTGGTGACAAATGTTTAACAAGTGCACCAGTATTTAAGTTAGATATGTAGAATCAAATTAAGATCCTTGTTTTGGTTTTGAAAGTTTGATGCTTCATCGGACTATGCAACTTTAACTTTGGAAATATGTGAAGTGAAAACATGGAAAGTTAATTTTGGCATGCACATTGCAATGCTGGACAGCATAGGCTTAAGCTAGCATCCCTTACACGCGGTATGCGGCATGCGGCATGCAAATGCGAATGCGAATGCGGCAAAAAATGGAAAAGCATCTAAGTGAATGGGGGTGCTTCCATGCCTCCTAATGCGAATGCAAATGCGAATGCAGCAACTGAATCGGTCCCTGTAGCCATCAGTGCGGCATGCAAATGCCAAACGCAAGGGGAAACCCACCAGCTGGTGTGTTTCCCGTATGGTATTGAAACTAAACCACAGATCGTATACAAAACTCTCTCAACATGCCTGATAAGGCAAGGTGTGGGATTTCACTTAACGGCAGGGGAGGTTTCCCCTATCACATTGGCTATCTACACCGCATATATGACATTCAGTAATCTGCAAAAATAGTTTTGATCTTGATTTAATGGATTTCACCTGTTAGTATATTGAATTTTAAATAAAATGACACGTCATTTGGGAAAATCGCTCTAATATTAAAGAAAATATGGACTTTTTAAAGTTGTTACTGTGTACTAGTCAAACCAAATCGCTGCATGCCGCATGTCGCATGCCGTGTGAAAGGAATCAACCCGTTCGCATGCCGCATACCACATTTGCATTCGCATTCGCATGCCGCATACCGTGTGTAAGGAATCCTAGCTTTAGGCTTCAACAGTGACATGTTTTATTTAATAGACCTAGTATTCCTTCGATGCAGTAATACATGTTTAATGAGTGCACCATACCATAAATTAGATATGTAGGATCACATCTAGGCAACTGCTTTGGTTAACTGGCCACCTCGACGTCATATATTCACGAAGGCGGAGGCACGACTGGTGGTATATTGGTATTTACCGCCCCTCCCCTGCGGCCCAAAGGACCACATCCCTGGCCGGATTCAAACTCTCAACCCCATTGTTTTGTCTCTTAAACTAGAGGTGTGGGTGTGTGGGTGTGTGGGTGAGTTGAGTCAGAGGTGCTCTCAGTTTGGGTGTCGTGTCCGTTGTAAGGTCGCGGTCACGTGACCGGATTTGGTGGGAAACAATAGACTACATCACCGTTCCAGCGGTGTGGTGCATTGTGGGATGCATCAGAGCAAAACAAACCCGCGAGAAGCACATGGCACATGGTAATACACTGGGTGCAGCTCTATGAAATGTGCTAGTTTCAGCTCATCTCAGCTCTTGTTTGAAACATAGAATGCCAACTAAAGAAATATATATAATAAATTAAGATATTAATCTTTTATCCAGCATCGCATTTACATCAATATAATATGCACATCTTATGCCATGTGCATTTAGATTTAGAAAAATCTGGGCACTTAGACTAATGTTAGAGCCATAGCCAGAGTCAGTTTTACTTATTTTATTAATGTTTTTATTTATATCCTATAGTTAATGACATATGCAGATCTAGAAAATGAGTAGGGTTAATCAGATATTGGTTATATATTTCTCTGAAACAAGTGTATGTCGACACATTTGGCATTTTAATATTTAGAACAAGAATTAATAATGGTGATGTGGATATCACTGATTGTTTTGTGTGGAATTGTACGTTTCTTAGCTCAAAATGTTTAACTATGGCTAGTTTTATCTTATACCCCTGTCACACTACGACGTAATGAGCGAACGTGAGCCTAACGTGGTGATTTTTCGTCATTACGTTGATGTACGTTGGATTACGTTATGATGACGTCATAATGACGTTAGACTGACGTCGAGCTACATCACATTACGTCGTGTTACGTTGAGTTACGTCAAGGTTTTGGACATGTTCAAAAATTTCGACATAGCTCGAATGTAAGGGTTTATGTTCGCCGTACGTTCTGTTCACGTTCAGCGAACGTCAATGACGTTAAACGGATGTTAGGCAAACGTTCCTCACTACGTTCCACTACGTTCCACTACGTTCCACTACGTTCCACTACGTTCCACTACGTTCCACTACGTTCCACTCGTTGACCCACATTAAAGCCGTTGGAAACGTCCATGCGGCGTAATGGGAAAGTCAGGAGAATGTCAGGAGAATGTACGTTCAGCGTTTCGCCAACGTTTAATGATGTAAGTAACATAAGGTAACGTAAAGCAACGTAGTTCTGGCGATGGAATAACGTTCATAACGTGCCGTGAGCGTCATTACGTTGTCCTCTCTCGTTGAATGACGGTATCACTATGCTTTACCGATGTTACACTCTCGTCCACTATGCTGCATCCACGTTCAACTTGTGCCCAAATTTGCATACTACGCCGAGAAGTTCAACATTCTTCACGTTCTCCCTACGTTGACGTCGTTACGTCGTAGTGTGACAGGGCCTTTAGCTATATTCATCAGATCATTATATTGCATGTGTGCATACATGATTATGCCTAATTGTTATGTATTTCTATTCATTTTGAATAAAATCAAAGTTTTTCCCTATGCGTATCGACAAACTCAATGGCCATTCGTATTTGCTTTGCTGCCAACGCCGTTTTCAGCGCATGCGCAGTCGGAACCGTGATCCCGTCTATCGAGGCACCACCTTGACAGTTCGGTTCATGTTCTTTCCGTATGCTAGGCGGCGCCACCACGCCGGCATTGGCCGCGGACCTGGGTATGATCGTGGGTGGTTCGCGGTCGTCGGTCCCGTATGCTTATACCCAGGTCACACGACCAGTTTGCGACCACAAAAAGAGGTTACAAAGTGGTTCCCAGTGGTCCTCAGTGGTCACCGACCTCCTTGTGACCATCTTGGTTGCAACGAGGTTGCAGCTCCTGAACTAAAACCTTGTGATAAAAATGTTCGCCCAGAGGTCGGCAATCATTACTTTGGTCGCAAGGACATTGCAAGGGGGTGGGTTCTTTGTCCCAAGGTGGTCGCAAAGTGGTCACTAGCCATAGTGTAACTGGGGCTCTAGTATATTGCCATCGTGCCTCGCTCGTCTTAACATGATCAATGGTGCAAATAGTTTCATTTTCTCTTCTGGCAGCCAAGCCCCGCTGGAAGTGGCCATTGTTTACTGGTACAAGCGCTGAGGCTAGGTACAATCACGCTGCCGTTGTCTTACACAGTAAGGTAGGTAACGCCAATGTCACAATTGCAAATTATCAATGATGCATCTAAACTTCCAGAAGTTAATATTCAGAATTAGGTTAATTGGCCAACTCGACGTCAGTGTAAGGAGTGAGAGATAAGTTTCACGTCCAGAAACTGGTTACACTGAATCTATTCGTTGGTAGATAAATTGGGACAAAGTCACAGGATTGCCTAGAAGCATTGCAAAGCGATATTCTGACTTTTATATGCTCCTGTTTTATTTAGCAAGGTGGTAAATCCATATGCCTTGTTAGAAATCCTCCTTATAAGAATGGGTATCCCATTCTAACGGAGTTCCCTTCATGTGGGGCTAGCAAAGGAAATGTTTCACAACAACGCAAATATGCAACACTTGAGCAGCACTGTTAAACTAATATTAAGTTAAATACTACTACTGCTGCTACTATTACTGCTACTACTGCCAGTAATAATGTAAATTTAATAGATTACACTCTCTAGCACTAGTAGCAGGAGCAATTCTAAGACAGTGCACAATAACCCCATGGTGTAACATTTTCCAATTTGGTTACAATATGTAAAATATTCCGATTTAATGCATTGGTGGGGGAATGCAAATGTTCTATTATTGATCGGGTATACATGACCAGGTGCATGTATGTATATATGTAGGTGCTGGTGGTACCTGATTGAGATGTAAATAGAAATAGTGGTGCCTGATTGAGATGTAAATATACATAGTGGTGCTGGCAGGACTGTGTGTAAGGGGCACTCAGAGCCTCTCCCCTCCCCCCTCTGCTAGTCAGGATCACCACACTCAAGCTCAAGGCAAGTGGTGGCCAGGGGAGCCACACAGCTTGGTGGTGGTGGGCAGACCACTGCTAACCATGGGGACCAGGAATGCTGTATCCCTATTGGTAGAGCTAAGAATGCTTGTTTCTCATTGGGAGAATAGGGCGGGGTGATACTCTATACTGAATCCATGTACCATATAAATAATAAACTCTCTTCTTTCACACTTTATACTCTTCCTTTCTCTTTGCCTGTATTGATTTCACTATAGCCTGCCTACACAACCACAGATTGAACCGCAGACTTTACAAATAGTTAGAGGAGAATAGAGAAATTTCAATTACCATAAAAATGGACATTCAGCTAATGAGTCTTGAGGGCAGATTAAACTTGATCAAGATTTATTGATGATATTATCTGGCGCATACCTGAGAGAAACAAGTCAAGGCATGATTTCGATGAGAAGTTCTCTGGCTGGCACCTCTGAACATGCCCTACCCTTTATTTAAAGAAAGAAATTGATTGCCAAGTGATTAAGCAGCAGCTGGGAGAGCGTGCGTGCTGCTGCACTCCCCAGTCCAGTGTGACACTGACAGTGGACTGGTAGCTGACCAGGGGAGGTTATGTAAGATTCCCTACCCAACACCACAGGTGGTTGGGGGGAGGTGGGGGGGGGGGAGAAGATAGCAGAGGCCAATAAAACATAGATAGGAACAAGGTACAGCACAATGTAATACACAGGTAGAAGCAGGGCACAGTAAGAGGTACACAGTAATGCTTGCATATCCTGGATAGAGTTCTTATAAATTGATAGCAGTCCCGACTGGAATATATGGATTTGTGTTATCCCAACAGCGGATAATATAATTGCTCTGTCGCTTAGTAATATTCGCATATTAAATTATATAACACAAAACAGATGAAAACCCCATTCCTCAGCAAGCCTTCCCTTCCCCAACTGCAAACAAAACAGACAAGTTTGTTAAGAGATTTAGCATTATAAAAAACACGTTACTTGTTCTCTACTAAACAGACGGATTTCTTTTTCATATTTTTGTAGATCTACACGATAGGCGGCCTAAGTAGAACCGGCCAATTGAACGACGTCCAAGCCCTGCGCCTGATCAACCCGTCAGACAGACAGTCAGGTGGGTTTCAATCAGTGGTGGGAAATGGGGTTCTGCTTATTAAAATGTCCCGATTTTGAAACCCAAATCCGGGTTAAAGTCCTCAGTGCTGCCTCTGGAATGCGTATCGACCGTCCGTCCTGATATGACCTTACATGTTGCCAGGACGCACATCTCCAAAAACTAACCAACCAAAGTATCGACCGTGTGTTCACATCATTCAATGCTCACTCCAATGGACCTAGGGTTTCAAACCCCATATAGGAAATAATATTTAATTTTGAATACCTGGTGATGAAAACATTAAGATGGTTTGTGCTTTGATACTTTATTTTTTTCTTGAAGATTTATACTGCCTATCATGGATAAGTCAGAACAGACTTGTTTTCACCATTAGACAGTTTGTCGATAGAAAGCTCGAGCCTACACTTTTACTGACCCAAGGGATTTTTAACCTCACGCACCACATAGACATGGTATGAGAGCAACTGGCCTTTGATGATGCTGTAAGTTATACACAGCGGTGGAAATCCAAATTGGCAGAGATGGGGGGCACGGGGAATCAAACCGCCGACCTTCAGATTAGGAGTCCGACCTAGAACAAAGTCAGACACTCTAACCACTCCGCCACAGAGAACACCACAATACCAATTCTCCAACAATAGCCCAATTATCAAACCTCAAAGCTGTGCTTAATACCGAAAGTAATTACCTTTGGGGGGAAATGTGTATTATTTTAAGCTTTGAAGTAAAAAAAAGGAAAGAAGAGAAATAAACAACTAATTGCCTTAAGGTTAACCAGTAGAACACAGAGAGGGAGGGGGCAGAGGGTGCAATGACCCCGGTCATCCATATCAAGGCATATTTAAAATGTCTTCCTTGCTCACATTTCTCAGTACTAGACCCTAAACATGAGTTTTAGAGGCATGCAATCAAAGAGTTAGCCCCGGCCACCCCAAATCTCTGCACAACACTGGGTTAACAATAGTACAGATTTCTCAATCAACCAAGTATATAGATATTGTTATGGGGTTGATGAAAATGGAAAATATCGTACCTAGAGCAGGATTCGAACCCACACTTCTTGCCATTCCGGAGCTAGCGTGCTAACCATGACAGTACCTAGGCTCCCTGATGCAATCACCCTATGTACGTCTGCCTGTCTATGTAGCTCATTGGCTAAGAGGACAGTGCAAGCGACCACAATATGCATATATATGTGGGTGATATATAATTTATTAGATGAGTATAAATGGGTGGAGCTGAGCTTGTCATATATATAGTGTTTTGCGCCAGTGGCAGGGTTGGGCGGTGGTGGCGCCACCGGTCCCAACTGGTGAAGGGGTCACCCATAGAGTAGTACACAACAGATGGGTAATAATATTAGGGAACATTCCCTTATGTGTCTTTATACTCGCATCATTCTTATACATAACATATATATTGGTCTATTGAGAGTAGGAATAATTATTTAATCATTATACTGACCACTTGTGGAGGAACCGTTAGGCAGAACAAGGATCACTGAACACAGAAATGATATTATCATGGTAAAAAACCTTTTTATTTGTTTGCTTGCATATTACGTACAGTTGTGGATCAATTTCTCAAACCGTGTGAGGATACTGGATATCAACCAACCCGGCTACCCCATCTTGTTTACCAAGTCCCCACGTTGTCGGATCAGGATGAATTAAATAAATGGGCCGACACAATATGGGCGCTCGAAGACACCAATGTTGGAACTGACCAATCAGATCACCGGACTGCTGACGCGCAGGTATGAAATACCATGTGACCTTATTAGAGTACTCAATTTTATATTTAAAGACAGCAAATTGGGGTTGACGGCATAATTAATACCAGGATAATGAATTCGGCCTATGAAGAAATTGCATGCAATTATCCTAAAATCAGTAGCCTGACCCAATCCCAATGTGAACAATATTATAAATTAAATTGAATTAAATTGAATTAGGTACTTTTATTCCGGAATAATAAATCCATATATTAAAAAACCTAATTAGAACCTAATACCTTCTAACTAACTATTAGTAAATAGCATATTTCTCCAATGATAATGGTTCTTTTTCGAATAAAATGCGCCAAACGAAAACAAATAACAAATGTGACAAAAGGGTAGAGTGGGGTTTGGGGGTCAGATAAGAGATTAAAGTCTGAAAAGGTAGTTTCAGCGTCACTGAGAACAACACAATTTGACTTTGTTAACTTCCAATTCATATATACACTGAGCTCCTAGACAACCCTGTAGAAACCACATCGGTCTGTCTAACACTACTTCATACATGCCAATTCGTTGATGCGAGTTTTTAGAATAATCAATGTCCAGACAGATTCCTTCGAGAGTAATTCAGTGGTTCATTTACAGACCCTGAAGGATCTACACAATTTGAGGAAACAAACAATCGAGTCTGTACAGCGAACGCTGGATAACCTCAGTGAGCGCTATGAGTCTCTCTTCAAGTAAGGCCAACTTGTCTTTTTTGATTAATGCCATATTATCTAGGTATCCAATATTGTTTGTTTGTTTTGTTGGGACTTTACATCTAGCAACAACACAGGCCATAACAGGACGAGCACTGACTTGATGTAGAATGGCTAAAGCTCGAATCTGTGGTTGTGTAGGCAGGCTATAGTGAAATCAATACAGACAAAGAGAAAGGAAGAGTATATAGGGTGAAAGAAGATAGAGAGTCAAGCCCTCTTGTTGATTATTTATATGGTACATGGGTTCATTGTAGAGTATCACCCCACCCCTTTCTCCCAATGGGAAACAAGCATTCTTAGCTCTACCAATAGGGATCCAGCATTCCTGGTCCCCATGGTTACCAGTGATCTGCCCACCACCACCAAGCTGTGTGGCTCCCCTGGCCACCACCTGCCTTGAGCCTGAGTGTGATCAGAGAGCGTGTATATAAACAGATGAGAGGGACAACTCCCATACTAGACCGTGTAACAGCTGCCGACTGTGGCGCTCCAAGTGGTGGTTGTTGAACAGTTTACGCATATGGGCAAACTCAAGGCATTGTCAATGGTCGTGTGCAATCTTGCTACAGAAAAAGTGAAATATCTCTAAAACTACACCACCTAGAAGCAAATCGCATGATACACATATAGAAAACATGTTTACCGAAAGGATTATATTAAATTTATAAGGTTACAGTTCTGGATTTCTATTAATTTTTAATAAAATAAACATTTTGCACTGCACGTACGGCAAACTCAATGCATTGTCAATGGTCGTGTGCAATCTTCCTACAGAAAAAGTGAAATATCTATAAAACTACACCAAATAGAAACAAGCCGCTTAGTACACATATAGAAAACATGTTTACCAACAAGATTATATTGAATTTATAAGGTTAGGGTTCTGGATTTCTATTAATCTTTTAAGAAAATTAATGGTTTGCACTGCGCGTACCGGCAAACTCAAGGCTTGTTCAACAATAACCGCCAGGATCGCCACTGCAGCCTGTGTTACATATTTTTGCGGGAGTTGTCCCTCTCATCTGTCTATATACATGCTCTCTGGTGTGATGATCCTAACTAGCAGAGGGGGGAGGGGGTAGGCTCTGAGTGCCCCTTACACACAGTCCTGCCAGCAGCAGCACTATGTCTATTTACATCTCACTCAGGCACCACCAGCACCTACATATACACCTACATGCACCTGGTGAAGTATACCCGATCAGTAATAGAACATTTGCATTCCCCCACCAATGCAGTTAATCGGAATATTTTACATTGTGACAGTGCACACTTTATAGTGCTGCCCCATTGAAAGACCAGGATGCTAGCACCATGACCTGATATCCCACTCTGATACATTATCCTGATACTGAACAAACCAGTCGTTGCCCTATCCTAGTAATGTCAAGCACCAGGCTAAGTAGCAATAAGTATAAATTTAGTAAGTAGTTGGTTCGACTCGGTCGGGGTTCAAACTCTTACTGGTTCAGCTTCCCCATCTGGGCTGTCCACTCCTAATTTGTTGCACTATACCAAGTATACACATTTCTCTTTTTACTTTGGTGAGCAGACAAGAACTAGTGTTTCGGGGTGCGGGACATAGCTCAGGCAGTAGAGTATCCACGTGTGAAGCTGTCGATCATTGGATCGATCCTTCTCAGTGGACCCATTTACAGGTTGGGCTATTTTTCGTTCAAACCAATGGTCCACAACTGGTTCATCAAAGGATGTGCTGTGTGCTGTCCTGTCTGTGGGAAAATTCACATAATAAACCGCTTGCTGCTTATCGGAAAGAGTAGCCTATGTGGTGGCAGTGTATTTCCTTGAAAAAAATATGTTGAATGACCATATGTTTGACGTCCAATAGCTGATGATAAAAATCAATGTCCTCTAGAGGTGTTGTTAAATAAAACAAGCTTTACCTTTTAGAACTGGTGTTTCCAGTGTGATATTAGCTGTACATGGAATATGGCTGATCTATCCCAACAGCGGATCATAGCAGAGTCCTGTAAGGTCTAACAGAACTGGTATCGGGCTGGTATCCGGAATTCTAGTTTTTTGTTGAAATATATTCACATATCAGTTCTACTTCTAAGCGGTAATTCATCCTGATATGACATTAGATGTTGCCAGGACATAAAACTCCAACAACCAACCAATGTAAATGCTTAAATTTGAAAGCGAACGTCAATTAGTAAATGCCTCATGACCAAAATATAGGGTGTTAACCTTTCGGGCATCGCATCACATATCGGACAATAAGTACTAATCACTTCTTGTTTAATTAATTAATTAATTGTTTAACCTTTCCAGACGTGAACGCCAATTGGACAAAACTCGTGAGAGGTTGCGAGAGGAACGGTCTCATCTTCAGAAACTGTACACAAGACAACGTCAGGTAAATCAGCAATTTATCACTTCAACCCAAAAGGCATCACACTTAACTAAAGCCCAAGTCACACTATGGTTTGCGACCGGTTGTGATCACTTTGTGACCACTTTGGACCAAAGAACCCACCTCCTTTTGACCTCCTTTTGACCTCCTTGTGACCTCCTTGTGACCTCCTTGTGATCTCCTTGTGACTAAATCAATGGTTGCCAACCTCTGGGCGACCATTTTGGTCACAAGGAGTTTTTTAGTGCAGTAGCTGCAACCTCCTTGCGACCACTGAGGACCACTTTGCGATCATTTTGCGACTACTTCTGACCATTTTGCGACCTCTATGCGATCACCCCTATTTTGGGGGGTCACAAACTGTCACAAGCAGTAGTGTAAGCTTTTAAAATCATTTCCGAAACAAACACAAATACTCCGAAGCGTTGGACTTCTCAGTTTTTCCTGATTCATGATAATTATGCACTGTTGGACCATTTGCCAGGAAAAGTATGCTTCAGTTTATAATAAACACCAAAAAAAAGACAACGACAAGGAGTTCAGGGAAGTTATGCTGCATTCATATCGTCCTGGTGAATATGGTGAACTTCGCACTTACTGCCGGTTAACACAACCATGTAAACTCAGAGTGTTCATTTGACAATTCGTGGTAAACAACGACAATATGTACTCCAGAAGGCCTTTAGCTTTTTTACTATGGTTCATATGAGGTGTATGTGGCATTGTGGGATCACATGAAAGGGCTATTGCCTATAGTATATGGTTCGTTCCAGACAAAACAGAAATAACTGGTAATCATAGGTTGTAGGTCTGGGTTTAGAACAAAAGACTGACGTGACAAAATATCAAAATATTTGTCAATTTATTATGGAACTTGCAACTTTTCTCCATTCGCCACCATTTTTTTCACAAGTGGTAAATGATGAGCCACTTAGAAAATTTTCAGTTCACAGGTGGTGTTCACAAGTTGTGAAGTCAATTGAATGCAATTCACCGGTTGCGAAGTTGGAAACACCATATTCACCAGTTCATATGAACGCAGCATTATTCCCATACCACTGTCTCTGTGACAGGGCTGCTAGACAACCCTGTAGAATAAGTGTCAGAAGGCTGCATTTAGTAAATAACCACATCAATTTCACAATTTCAATCTAATCTGCTAAATATATGGCTTCAAGACTTGTCTATTACACTTTACAGCCCGCTAATTTTGGAGTGAAGAATTGATGAAATCATGTAGATTTTAAAAGTCAAATCGAGAGCATTCAGTGGACGCCATCTTCGGTTTTTGTTGTTGGATTCTCTCCCATTTCACCAATTCTGTGCCAATATAAATACATACTGGAGACTGGAACTAGGAGCTCCACATCTTGTTTATAGCACAGCAATGTTTGCTTGGATATAATACATGGTTAGCATTCACACCCTACTGTGGGTAGAGGTGAGTATTTTATTTAGGCTTAGGGGTGAAGCGAAGGAGGCGGGGAGGTTCCTCCCCTCCTTCTCGAACGCCTAAATTTATAACATTCACATTCAATCCACAGTCCAAAAGTGTCCCGTTTTAATTATTGTTTAACGAAGAATTAATGTTTTTCTCAGATTTAAGTACACGTTCTATTCGAGGAGGCAAACCCGCAAATGGGGGCAGTGGGGGGGGGGGGGGAGGGGGGTCTTGTGAGTGGGATCGTCCTGGCGAACACCCAAATCCTTCTAAATCAAGCCCCCTTCCTATTTCACTTCACACATGGTCAAATTGGCTTAGAGGAAAAAAAAACCAACAAACTATAACTGACAACCTGGAAGCAGTAGAAACACTATATGGAGTATACTTGTAATGCACATTGAGTAATTGTTTGGTATTTAATATCTTATGTAATTCACGTAATTCATCTATGGATAATAGATGCATTGATTTGTATACAATATGCATGCACGTACATACACAACTATATAATATAATGTCTACACACTAACTTGGTTATTTGAGCCAATATTATTGTGTAAATAGTCCATAGCTTCCCCAGTAACCATCACAGGTGACATCTCCCGTTGCTAGGGTCTCTGTGAGCTTCTAGAAGGACATCGTCTCCAGACGGAGTCCTGGCTTCTTTCACGTCGCGAGGAGAATGACAAGGAGAGACAGCACATTGCACAAGAAAAGGTGAGTGCTCACTACAAGCTCAAGTTGACAAGGAGACAGCACATTGCACATGAGAAGGTGAGTGCTCAATACAAGCTGACAAGGAGAAACAGCACATTGCACATGAGAAGGTGAGTGCTCAATACAAGCTGACAAGGAGAGACATCACATTTCACAGGAGAAGGTGAGTGCTCAATACAAGCTGACAAGGAGAGACAGCACATTGCACAAGAAAAGGTGAGTGCTCACTACAAGCTTACGTTGACAAGGAGAGACAGCACATTGCACAGGAAAAGGTGAGTGCTCAATAGAAGCTGACAAGGAGAGACAGCACATTTCACAGGAAAAGGTGAGTGCTCAATAGAAGCTGACAAGGAGAGACAGCACATTTCACAGGAAAAGGTGAGTGCTCAATAGAAGCTGACAAGGAGAGACAGCACATTGCACAGGAAAAGGTGAGTGCTTAATACAAGCTGACACAGAAAGACATCACATTTCACAGGAGAAGGTGAGTGCTCAATACAAGCTGACAAGGAGAGACAGCACATTGCACAGAAGATGAGTGCTCAATACAAGCTGACAAGTAGAGACAGCACATTGCACAGAAGATGAGTGCTCAATACAAGCTGACAAGTAGGTGACAGCACATTGCACATAAGATGAGTGCTCAATACAAGCTGACAAGGAGAGACAGCACATTGCAGAGAAGGTGTGTGCTCAATACAACCTGACAAGGAGGGACAGCACATTGCACAGAAGGTGAGTGCTCAATACAAGCTGACAAGGAGAGACAGCACATTGCACAGAAGATGAATGCTCAATACAAGCTGACAAGGAGACACAAGGTACCGACAAGGCGCAATGTTAGTTAAAGCTGCATAGTCCGATGAAATCATAAAGTTTTCAAAACTAAGATGTTTATCTAGATTTGATTCTACATATCTAACTTAGAAACTGGTGCACATATTAACATAGTAATTGTTATGCATATCTTGCTGCATAGACGGGAACACTAACTCAATTTAATAGAACCTGTTGAAGCTGAAACCAATGGTGTGATAATTTTGATGTGCAAGCCAAAATTAATTTGGCGTTTTTTCAGTTCAAAATCTACCATTTTGTTAAGAAATATCTTACACAAAACCTGTGTATGGAGAGTAATAGAACCAGGCTCTGGTCAGTGGGCTGTGAGAAGTGTTCCACAGTACAAATCTAAACTGGGCCACTTAGCTAGTGACCTCCATAAAACCTAAACCGGGTCACCGAGATCAGCACAATTTGGTCCCATGCACCACGTGTGGGAAAACTGGGAACTACTGGGACATGTCATGCGCCACCTGGTGTAGAATTCAGCATTATTTCCCTGGTGAATAGTTTAATATAGTTTATGTATGAAGGTTCCCATAAACTTTTAACCTACAAATAGTCTGAAAGGTGCCTAATACCTTTGTGATAGCTGGATAACATACACCTTTGATGTTCTTGGGCAGGAAGCGCTATGTGAGGAGAGGCTCGCTGTGGCGGCTGACAGAGCAGACCTGAACATGAAGGCTGAGCAGCTCAGGCATCTTGCACGACAACTCGCCCGCTCATGAGCTACTCAAGAAGACTTGTAATAGTCTAGCAGCCATCGGGGTGAACCTTGTTTTGTCTGATATAATTTCTCTCTCTACTGATTATTAATGTCTGGCACCCCCCATAACGACATCCAGATGGGTGTGGAGCTCTCACTCTTGAGCAATTTTCATAAAACCGGAAAATCCAAAATGGCCGCTATCATGATTTGGGCATTTGTTGAAAATGTTATATCTCCTGAAGTAATAGAGCTAGAGACTTCATCTTGGTGTAAAATGAATCAGTTAAAACTGCTTATTTAATTGTGTATGCTTTTGTATGCTTAAACATCCAATATGGCTGCCAAAATATGTGAAATGTGTATTTTTGCTTGTTTTTGTTTTCAATTAACTGCATGTGAAATAGGAATGATAAGAGATATAAAAATAATAAAATCATGCTTAAATCATTTTTCTTATATCTCCTATCATTCATATTTCACAGACAGTTAATTGAAAACAAAAACAACAAAAAATACACATTTCACATATGTCGGCTAAACAAAATTAAAATTGCTCAAGGGTGAGAGCTCCACACCCCTCTGGATGTCATTATGGGGGGTGCCAGACATGAGATATCAGCAGAGAAAATAACTGTATGGGACAAAACAAGGTTAGGCAAAACATGCACCTTTGGCTGCCGGACTATACACCCAGGGTTCCGCACCACCTCAAACTTCTCTAGCAATGCGGCGTTCTCTGTGGCGGAGTGGCGGAGTGGTTAGAGTGTCTGACTTTTTTCTAGGTCAGACTCCTAATCTGAGGGTCGGCTGTTCGATTCCCCATGCCCCCAGCTCTGCCAATTTGGATTTCCACCACTGTGTATAACTTACAGCGTCATCAAAGGCCGGTTGCTCTCATACCATGTCTATGTGGTGTGGGAGATTAGAAATCCCTTGGGTCGGTAAAAGTGTAGGCTCAGGCTTTCTATCGACCAGCAGTGGAATGAGGAAGACCAGTCATCTAGGACTGAAATTTCCCCTGCTTAAACAACTAATGGACCAAAAAAAAAAAACAAAAAAAAAATGCATGGACAATATGTCTTTTCTTAAATAGCTTGTAATAGTAAATGAAATCAGTATTTAGCTAGTTGCTCATGTGAATTTACACCGGTCGGAGATGTAGTTTTCTAGTAGCTCGATTTTCTGTGCTTTGAACATTATCGGGGGTCTCAATGCTAAATCCCACTGACAAAAGACATATTCAGCAGAATAAACATATTTACCACAAAAAAAGAAGGTATTTTACCTAAATATCACCACAAAACTAATGATGGTGGATACATACTAAAAAGTGTAGGGTTCATGCCTCTCCCTCTTTCCCTCTCTCTGTCCCTCTCGCACCCCTGGGCCCGCGTTCAGGGTGCACCTCCAAGTCGTCTCGGAGAAATTCCTGACGTCATGCTAGTCTGAATGGCAAAAGCAGTTGGTTGCCTCGAAAATGGCCACCGCCATAGGGGCAGCCATTTGCAATGAAAAAGAAGCACTCTGATTGGCTGAAACCACTGAATTCAGCGGCCATTTTCAAGGCACTGTTTGTCTCCAGTCTAAAAAGGGAGATGTCTCCAAGACGACTCGGAGGCATACCCTGAAAGGAAATAAGCCAAAAGGCGTCTCCAAGATATCTCGGAGGCATACCCTGAATGCGGCCCAGCTCTACTCTTTCCCCGTCTCCCTCCTCTCTACTGTCCATACCTTCCCCCCCTCTCCCCTCTCTATATACACATCAATCAATTGGGGTGTTCGTAACCTTACGACGGTTACCGGTTGCAGAACTGCAACATTGGTAGAGAGGCTCCGATAAATTGGCCCAATCTGTGGTTGAAGACTTGTCTTCGTAGAGGGAGTGTTGTGAAAGCTGGGGACATCTTTCACGACGTAGTGACGGCGGGGCGTCGGGTGGCAGTGAATCTCTCCGTGCCAGTGTGTAGTTGAGTTGTAGGTGTGTAGTGTAGTGTAGCACTTGAATCCGGTCAGCAGGGGTTTGAGGAAGGAGGGCAAAGGTGGGAGCAGCGGTCGTTCCAGCAACAAGAACCAGACAGAGAAATTGTAATAGGTGAAGGGCCCCACCCAAGAACACAACAACCCTAGTCAGGGGAAGAAGTGTGCCTGGGAGAAATCGAAATGGGCAGAATCTAGGAAAGAGAAATGAGGAGAGTTGAGTCAAAGGACCGTGTCTATTTGCCCTACGGTGACCATCCAGTGAGCCATAGACACGGACAGAGTAGAAAGTGAAAATGCCGGCGGGCCCCCCCTCCTGGAACTCTTTTCAGACATATCAAGGAGGAGCCGGGCCGGCAGAGAGGTGATAGAGAGAGGTGTGGACGAAGTGCGGTCCGGATAGCAAGTGTCTCTATATACACATGTGTGTAGCATATATATATATAATTTGAAGTGAGAGCTCGGAGACCGTTGGAGTCGGTTCCCAGGCAGAGGGAAGCAGAGAGTGCCCGGTTACAGCAGGGCTTGGAGAGAGTAAGGGGTGTTGGGAATCGAGAGGTGCCCAGACAGGGACTATTCTTTATTTATATTCATATAATAAATTATATAGCACATACATGTGTAGTTTTATGCTATTATTTGGAATGCTTTCACTTTGGTTTCCATGTCACAAAAGTGGTACGCAGTTTCTGAGAACGACCCATATATACACATATATTCTAATTGCATAACTCAGCACTGTGTATGTATGTATATAAGTATATATATATATATATATATCTATATATAGAGAGAGAGCGGGGGAAAGAGAACGAGTAGAGGGAAAGATAGGGAGAGAAGAGCGGAGAGAGGGGAGGAAGAGAGAGAAACAGTAAAACGGGGTGGAGAGGGATAAGGATGGAGAGAGAGGGAGTGGAAGAAAGAGGGGAGGAGAGCAGAGAGTGAGCCAGAGAATGATCGTTGTGCACAAACAAGAGATGATTACAAATAAACTCAGTAAATTCCCAGCCTTTGCCTTGTTGAATTCCTGAAGTCATAGTGTATCTAGAGTCACGACTTCATGAGGTCTTTTCTCTCTCAAAATTATCTTTAACATTAAAAAAAGAACAAAAAGGGATACATGTTTACTTGATTCCGTATTTAGGTCAAATAAACATAAATGGTAATCGTCCTCGCCCGTATTTTAATCTATTATAAAAAAACCCTCTTAAAAATGCGTCGGGCTAGCAGCAATTCAACTTTTGTATCAATTTTAAAGTCACTGGTTTGACTTGGCCAGGTTTCGAACCCAGGAGTTCGAATCGCACGACCTACCGGAACAGGAAGTGGACGTTCAACTCATTCGGCCATGGCGTCTGGTTACATAATACATCTACGTTAAAAAAACTCACAAAAAAACCCCCAAAAAACAAGTGCCCGCCCGACCCTGATTTTTATTTCAAAAGGACGATCACCAATTAAAAAAATAAATTTGACCTTACCTCAATTCTGGTTTATGATGATCGAGACGGTTATTAATTTTGGAGCGGTGGATGTAGCAGTCCCTGAGTAGTTTTTGACGACCGGGAGTTTGGCAAGCTTTGTCGATGACTATTTGATGAACCCGTCTCACCTGTGTACAGTAATTAAAGTTGCACAGTCCGATGAAACGATCAAATTTTCAAAACTAAAACAATTATCTAGATTTGATTCTATATATCTAACTTAGATACTAGTGCACTTATTAAGCATTTGTCATCACATGTAAGGGAATACTGGGTCAGTTTAATAGAATCTGTTACTGCAGAAGCCTATGGTGTCAGAGTTTTGGCATGCTTGCCAAAATTAATTTAGCACGTTTACACTTCAAATATATCATGTTAGCCATTTAAAATAAAAGTTACCACAAACTAAAGTAATGTTGATTTATAATGATCAACCTAATATATTTATCTCAGAAAACTTACAGAAACTCAAAACCATCTGATTATGCAGCTTTAATGTAATACTAATAATAGCTACAACCAGGAAGCCATGTTTCTGGTGCTATACGATCTGCGACTTCTCCATATGGATTTCCATAGAATACAAACAGGATGTGCTGAGATCTATTTAGCACGCAGTGTCATTTGGTAAATATAGACATTCTAATTCAGAAAACCCCAAGTAAACCCTCCCACGTACATATATATATACATATATATATACATATATATATGCACACGTATATATATATATATATATATATATATATATATAGATATAGTATAGTTATACGAGTCTTACCTGGGTATAGATGATGGATAACTGTTGTTTTCCCGAGGTATAAGCCTCGGATAGACGTGGGCTAGGGAGAAGGAAGCACATCCGGGTCCAGCAATCTTTACCTACTTATTCAGGATAAAAATGACTTTTAAAAACAATGGATACTATGATTTCCCATATTGGTACAATAACGGAATAGACGTGGCAGGGCGTGGTGGGTGGGCCCTAGCCCACATCTATCCGAGGCTTATACCTCGGGAAAACAACAGTTATCCATCATCTATACCCAGGTAAGACTCGTATAACTATACTATTTTACCTCGGTATTAAGCCTCAGGCTAGGGAGACCTTTACGTAATTCATTTTATATCCTTAATTATATCATCCTCTAATCATCATTACAGTGTATTACACATCGATAAATAGTTAAACTCATTCTCACCTCTTGTGGTTAATCGGTGAGCAAGCGTGTGGCAAGGCCGCTAGGCTTTTCTAGTTGTTTGTTATAATGTTTTGCGAACGACTTAGCCGTCTTCCAGCCTGCATGAGCGAGGATTCTCTTCACTGAGATCCCTAGCAACTGTGCCTTGGAAACCATGGCACCTCTGGTCGAATGGGAAGCATATCGTCCCGTATCAACCCCTGCTGTTTTTAACACTCTGATTGTTAATCTGGCAAGAGTGTCCCTTGAAATGGCTTTGTGTGGCTTGATAAAGCTCACCAAAAGCTGTTGGGAATTTCGTATGTCCTTTGTCTTGGATATATATGCCCGTATGGCTGACACAACACATAACTTCCGGTCCTCCGGGAAGTGATCTACGTGGACCATGGATAACGGGTCCCCCAATCTGTTTGACTTTAACAACTGAGCTAAATCAAACGTTGCTTGCTCCTTATCAATCTCTAGGCCATCGAGTGATAATGCAACAATAGTTTGTCCTCTATGTCCAGTTACTAAAAGTAACAACATTGCCAACTAAAAACCTAATTGTTTAACATCTAATTGAGAGTTGTGAGGCCAAGCCTTAATCAACTTAAACATGACCGAGACGTCCCAAAAGCGACTATACTTTGGCTTTGGGGGATTTCTCTCATAGGCGGACCGCAAAAACCAGTGTATCACCCTATGTTTTCCGATTGTCTCTCCGTCCACTCCCGGCAAAATGATAGATAACGCACATCTTGCCGCATTAATGGCTCCAAAGCCTAGGCCTTCATCCTCCAAGGTAAGTAAAAACGTGCTACCTGTGCAATTGAAGGATTTACTGGTTTAACCTTCATAAGCAAACAATGTACTCCCCATTTCTTTAAGCATGTCGTGTACATCTTGACTGTCCCTGGCCTCCACGCATGTGACATTAGTCTCTGTTTAGTAATTTTGTCTAGTCCAAATTCTTCTAAATGTTTACTCAGAAAAGGAATGCCAAAAGGGGTGTCGTTGACACGTCTCCTTGGACCGACAGAGGTCCATGGTGTGCCAGGTTCCCGGTTTTCTTGGGAATCGGAGGGAGTCTTTTGCTTGCCATGTCACTGCTGCCAGCCATGGCTGTGTGTCCCAATCGGGGACTATCAGTATGGCGTGTGTTCGATCCATGCTGATCTTCCTGGCCACTCGGCTGATAATGCTGAATGGTGGGAAAATGTAAAAGAAATTATTTTCCCAAATTAAGGAAAAAGCATCTACCTTCCATGCTTTCGGTTCGGGATGCCACGAGACATACTTAGCTAGCTTATTATTGTTACGCGATGCAAACAAATCTACCTGCGGTCGGCTCCATTTTTGGTAAATAACCTCCAAAATGCGTGACCCCAATGACCATTCTAAATGGTCATGAAAATTCCGACTTTTTCGGTCAGCTAACATATTCTGAGATCCCGGAATATGTGCTACTGTTAGCCACACCTTCTGAGTCTATGCCCAGTCCCAGATCTGTTTTGCAACTTGATTACATGGTTTAGACTTTGTCCCACCCATATTGCGAATATACGCCATGGCTGTGGTGTTGTCAGTCAGAATTCTGACATGAAATCTGGGTACTTTTACTAAGCTACATAGGCCTAAGTAAATTGCTCTCAGTTCTAAGACATTAATATGGTCTGAAACTTCGTCATCTAACCATCTACCCCCAGTGGCCAGCCCTTCGCGATGTGCACCCCATCCTTCTAATGAAGCATCAGTGGTAACTATTGTATTCGGTTCCCCCATACGAATAGGATTTGGCGATGTGTTTATATGTTTAAACCACCACGCTATATTTGTAACCCTTCTTCAGAAATAAACATTTTTCTTTCAAAGTTTCCTTTCGTACGTGCTAGTGCTAAGTTCTTATCTATCTCTAGCGACTTGATATGGGCTTTCCCATATAGAATAGCGGGTGCATATGCTATCATTACGCCGATAAGGACGGTGACCTGCCTGATCTTTGGCTTTTTAAGATTAAGAATCTGGGTCGCTATAACCATGAACTTGTCTAGTTTCGGTTCCGTTAAAGACACTGTCAACTGTTCTATGTCCAGGATAAAACCTAAACACTTTAGCACCTTTGTCAGTTTAAAAACTGACTTTTGCTGATGAACATATAATCCTAGTCTTGTGAACAAACTACATAAATCAGATACTGCCTTAGTGCAACTAATTTCAGATTGTGCCATAATAAATGTATCATCAATGTATGGGAACATAACATGCCCATTTCTCGCCATTAGAGAAAAAATTGGTTTCAGCAGTTTGGTAAACAAACGAGGAGCACAAGCCAAACAATTAGGCATACAGGTGAACTCATATAGTTGTGCATCCCCCAAAAACCATAGATATTTTCGATCGTGTATCGCTATTGAAACCGTATAGTATGCATCTTGCAGATCCACACTCGCCAGCAAAGTGTCTGGTGTAATCAGATCCCTTGCGGTCTCCAAAGAAAACATTTAAAAATGTTTATATTCTACTATTTTATTTAACTTGGTTAAATCTAGGATCATTCGTACCTCCCCATTAGGTTTTGGTCGAGAAAATATATTAGAAATAAATTCTCCCGGGACATGGTCCACTTTCTCCACAATCCCTTTGTCACAAAAAATATTGACTTGCTTTGCCAGTGCCTCTTGTGTGGTAGAATCAAACTTATAATGAAATGGAATCCTGGCCTGGACAAGGTCTAAAATATTTATGTCTGTAGTAATCTTTTGCCACTGATTAAAATGATTTTTAATGTTTCTCGCTGCAAATTTGCTTACGGGGGTCTGCGTGGTATTTGAAGCCGCTGGTGTTGTGGCAGCTTTGGAGGTTTGCGTAGCCACCTTTACTTGTTCCCTTGCTTGGGGAACGGCTTGTTCGGGGTGAACCCCCGCCCGAACGGTCGGTTGGCGTCGTTCCATCCGAACAACTGCCTCTGTCCTCGCCCTCTAAATGGTTGACTGAACATCTGGCCGGGCCTGCCTCCCCTGCCGGGACGGCGGGTCCGAAAATCCCCTCGGGATTTCTTGAAACGCGGTGTTTCCGGCTTCTTCTTACCGTCCATGTTCTTACCGCTTTTGGAAGCGGTTTCAAACTCCTTAAAGAGGTATTGTAGTTGGCCACCGAACATTTTAGTCTTGTCTAGTGGCTTCCCCTTGATCGGTTTTGGGGCGAGGAAAAGCGTGTACTCTTTCCCATCATTGTCCATAATTTTCTTTGACCTTGCCACTTCCTTGCCTGTGTCAGTGCAGACTGACTTGAAGACATTCTCGAACCTACGATAAGAGAGAAAGTTGCTCGCTGTGGTGAGCATAGCCATGCCTTTGTCCATAGTCCTGGCAAGTGACAAGAACTTGTTCTCTTTTTGCATCCTGTTTGCCACCGGAGCAATGGCCGTCAAGGTCCCGAGGACCGCTTTATGCGCTGTGTGCATCACCCCCTCAAACCTCTTCTGGTCCTCTGTCATATTGACATCCGGGTCCATCTCTTTAACAATTGAGTTAGGGACGCCTTTGATCCCAGTCAACTCTTCTCCGAGCTTAGCAATAACCTTGGTGGGTTTGAATGTTCCGAAATGGCCGTTGATGGTCTCCCTCTTCAGGGTGGTCGTTTGGACTCGACGTGCCTTGGGCTGTGGGACTTTCTTACGCACTTTCCCACCTATGCGCGCAAACAACCCTGAATAGTGGGTGTCTGAGTCCGACTCAGTTGAGGTTGAGTTGGACGAGGAGTTCGAAGAAGAATCTTTCTTTTTCTTCTTTTTCTTAGACTTCGGCTTTCTCCTCTTGGTCTTGCTGACCAGTCGCAGTTCTTTTGCAAATTCGTCTCCTGATGAACTGCCCGCCTTCTTTGCCTTCTTCCTGCGTTTTCGCGGGATGACGACCACTTCATCGGCCGAGTCGAAATTCTCCCATTGCGACTCGTCATCCGGCACAGTAATGGGCCGCTTATGTGTCACCCTTGCCGGCTGGAAAGCTTGGAAATTTAATTCCATTGCAGCCATTCGAGCTTCCCAGTCCGCTGAGATGACCCGTAGAGTGTCTGGGTCGGTCTCCCCCTCCGGGTCGGAAGGCATGCGGCCCCCGGGCTGAGGAGACGGCATTGCCGTCAACACAGGAGATGAATCATAATCATCGTCCGGGCGGCCTGCAGCAGCTGACGCCACTGTCTTACTCCGTTTCGTAGCCATCGGTAGTCTGTAACAATTCAAAGAAAGTGATCAGCAACCTGTAAATTAACTAAATGTCACAAAAGGTTATCAAACCAAATCTGTGCATTTAGTGGTGTTAAAGAAGTGTTTAAACCGTCTCAACACAAGCGTGATAAGCTAAGGTATTGGCGAAGGTTGCCGGTCCGAAGACTGAAACCAACGTGGGGTCAGGACCAGTGTATCGGCCCGCCCACCTCTCTGTTTCATATACTTCTCCCCCCTGTGACTTCTGCGCCAGCAAGTTGGAGAAAATGCTACAAAACTCAGAGGAACGCTCAAAAATAAATATGGGGAATCCATAAAAGAAACCCAGGATGATTCCTAAAGCGACTCCCTAATAGAGCCCGAGGCAATATCCACACGAGATGAGGCTGCAGCCAACATCCCTACCCATGCGGTAACGGGTGTTATATAAAACAAAGGAAAAAAGGTTTCGCTTTGTGTAACAAAGGAAATTGGATATTGTTCTATCGGTGTTTCCTAAAAACACCTCTAAGAGTCACAAAAGGACTCAAGAAAGTTCTAAAGTTCCATACATTGATGCTATAACGCATCATCAATCAATCAATCAATAGTTCCATCCTCTAGTCGAGGGTTGGATGCAATGGTTCTCCACTTGTCCCGATGTTGTGCTGTTCTGATAGACTGTGAATAATTCAAGCCTGTCCACTGTGAAATATTTGTAAACCATGATGTTCTTGGTCTCCCTCTCCCTCTGCTGCCATTCACCTTCCCTTCCAACAATGTACGGTATATTGAACTCTGACGAATGATGTGGCCAAAATAAATAAGTTTCTTTGTCTGTATAGTGGCAAACAAGCTTTTCTTATTTTTAATTTTTCTGAGAACTTCTTTGTTGGTGATCTTCTTTGTCCATGATATTTTCATCATCCTTCGATAAGTCCACATCTCAAATGCTGCTAAACGTTTGTACATTTTCTTAGAGATTGTCCATGTCTCTGCCCCATACATTAGAGTAGACCACACATAACACTGAAGAATACGCTTCCTTGTTTGTATTAATATCTTACTTGATGTTAACACTCTATACATTTTGGAGAATGTTGTTCGGGCTATTGTTATCCTTCTTTTAATTTCTTCCTCACATCTCCCATCATTTGTAATCTTTTGTCCGAGATATATGAATTCGGATACTTGTTCTATGTTTGTGCCATCTATGGTTATATTGACATTTGGTTTATCTGTCTTTTTACTTATAACCATTGTTTTGGTCTTCCTGGCATTCATCTTCATGTTGAATAGTATTCCAGCTTTATTGATTCTATTCACTATATCTTGTAGGTTTTTCTCACTGTCTGCTAGTATTACACTGTCATCGGCATATCTAAGATTGTTGACGTTCATGCCACCTATTGTCACTCCCTTGCAATCTTCAATGTGTCTGAAAATCATCTCTGTGTACAGGTTAAATAGACATGGTGACAATACACACCCCTGTCGAACTCCTCGTTTAATCATAACTTCATCCGATAGGCCCTGCTCCATTTTTATAAATGCACGTTGTGTCCAGTATAAGTTCACAATTAGTTTAATGTCTTTGCCATTGACACCAATATCTTGTAAACATTTGATTAACAGTTCATGATTGACTCGGTCGAAGGCCTTCTCATAGTCAATAAAGCAGGCATAAACATCCTGGTTCACTTCACAATAACGTTCACAAATCATTCTCATATTGAAAATCCCTTCACGTGTACCTCTTCCAGATATAAACCCACTTTGTACGTTACTGATTTGTTCTTCAATTTTCTGTCTGTTTCTCAGTAAAATTATTTTCAGGATCATCTTCAACATATGACTCATCAGGCTTAGTGTTCTGTACTCAGTACACAATGTTGGTTTTAGCTTCTTTGGGAGTCGTACAAATATGGATTCATTCATATTCAATGGTATAAATCCAGTCTCATAGATGTCATTTACTAGCTTATGAATGATTTGAATCCCCACTTCATCTAGTCCTTTTATCATTTCTGATGTTATCTGGTCACTTCCAGGAGCCTTACCTGACTTTAGATCATTGATAGCCTTCTCAACCTCTGATACTAATATAATATTCCCATCTTCTTTCTCAATTGAATGTGGGTGGGTTCCTCTGTCATCATTGTATAGTTCGTTTACATATTCTTCCCATCTGGACTTTATTTCATCTTCTTCAAAGAGCATTTTGCCGTCTTTGTTCTTGATACATTTACTGCTTCTCTGTCTGTATCCTTGACCTGTTATCTCTTTCACTTTCTTGTGCATCTCTCTTGAACGATGTTGAGACTCAAGTTGTTCCACTACTTCACACTTCTTATTCCACCATTCATCTTTAGCTTTTTTGCATTCATCTTCTATTTCATTCTTCAGGTGTTTGTATTTAGGTGGATCAGTGGTTTTCACTTTCTTCCTTTCTGCCATCTTTTCTAGTATGGTTTGCGTCATCCATGATTGCTTTGTCTCTCGTTTTTTATTTGGTAACACCTCCTCTGCTGACTTGACCATGCTTTCTCTGAGAGCTTCCCATTCCATTTCAATGTTGTTATACTCTCTCTGAGGAGTTTCTTCATTCATCAGTACACTGAATTTGTTATGAACAGAGACATTATACTTAGTTCTGTATTTTGCATCTTTTAACATGTTCATATCCATTTGAATGTTGTTTTTAATTTTGTTCTGCTGTTTCAATTTCACTACCATTCAATTTCACTACCATACTCCATCTCTGGCGCCTCAAAACCAGATGCTTCGGGCAGGTGGGGCTCGTCAATCTTGGCTGACTGCTCATCTAGGAGAAGGTAAACTCTGATTTAAAACCCCCGCTGCCGTGCGGCTAGTCCCATTTATGGGAAGACCAGAAGTTGGTAGTGCACACCAGCGGCCATACCAACTCAATTGTCGGCCTAAACTAAGTGCGGTGCACATCAACTTTGTTGGTGTGGTCAGGGGATGTCACCCCTTCAAGTGCATGAAGACTGGAGCAGCAGATGAGTAAGAAGATCAATAGCTTTGCAGGTGTAACAGCAAGATGATGTGGCTCATCAGGGCACACTCTGACAAAGATGAGTAAGTGGCCAGTCACCTTGGAAAGGAAGGGGAACCTACCAAGTATTTACCCATAGTAACGCATCATAAACAAACTAAATCACAGTTTTCTTAATACTTACAGTTAATTAGCTTGTTGTAGACCAAAAAATGCCGGAGCAACTCAAGGAATGTCCTCCCGCCGTGAGTTGTTTATGCTAATTGCTGGACCCGGATGTGCTTCCTTCTCCCTAGCCTGAGGATAGCCTGAGGCTTAATACCGAGGTAAAAAAAAAAAATATCCATATACAGTACAACCCCATTAAACCAAACTTGAAGGGACCCTAGAAATTTGTTTGGATTAACCGATCATTGGTTTAACCGAGCTTTGGTTTCAACTTTGACTTGGCTTCAAAAACGTGGGTGCATTATGAATGTATTATACAATGTATGTGGACACTTTGATTATTGTTTTTTTAATGTACATACAGTACCACCCTGTTAAACCAAGTTTGGTTAAACCAAACAATCGGTTAATCCAACCTTTTTTCGGAAACCCGGCAAAATACTTCCATTTATCATATACCAAAATCGGTGGGTCTCAGATGACCTTATAATCACATGCAAGTTTGGTTTAACAGTACCGGAAGTGGCCTGGGACCCGACAATTTTGTTTGAATTAACCGATAGTTTGGATTAACCGACTTTGGTTTAACCAACTTTTTTATATGATAAACGGTAGTATTTTACTGGGCCGCCGAAAAAAGTTTGGATTAACCGATCAGTTGATTAAACATGGGAATTTTCAATCACGGACAATTGGTCTTCCCCATTCCACTACTGCTTGCCATATCCTAGTAATGCCGAGCATCATGCTAGATAACAACAAGTATAGATTTGTAAGTCATTGGTTTGACTTAGCTCAGGAGGGGGGCGCTCATCTCATTTGGACACCCAATCTGTTTGTTGGGGGGGTTTTACGTCCTAGCAATATTTATATAAACTTAGAATAAACGGAGGTGGAGGGCAATATCCAAAGGTGAGGGACGGGGGAAACCCTCCCTCCATCCCCCACCCCCACACATACATACTCACTCGTTCACATACTCACACATGTAGGCCCAGAGGTCGTGATCTTATTATAAAAAGGTTCTATCTGACAAAATGGTGCTCATGAGATAATGAGGACTGAAGCTGTGTAACTGCATGATAGCAAAGCAGATAGAACAATATTATTTTTAATATATCTCAGTGAAAAATACCAGTTGAGAAGCAGTTGTGTAACTTTCATGATGGCCTTTTGTAGATAAAGCATTTTTTACATCCATAACACCAATAGACTACATCACGATTCCAGCGGTGCAGTGCATTGTGGGATGCGTGGAAGAAAAACAAACCCGTGAGAAGCACATGGCACATGCTAATACACTGGGTGCAGCTATGAAATGTCCTAGTTTCAGCTCATCTCAGCTCTTGTTTAATACATAGAATACCAACTAAAAATATATATATATTAAATTAAGATATTAATCTTTTATCCAGCATTGCATTTACATCAATATAATCAGCACATCTTATGCCATGTGCATTTAGATTTAGAGAAATCTGGGCACTCAGCCTAGTGTTAGAGCCATAACCAGAGTCAGATTTACTTATTGTATTCAAGTTTTTATTTATATCCTATGGTTAATGACATATGTAGAACTAGAAAATTAGTAGGGTTAATCATATATTGGAAATATATTTCTCTGAAACAAGTGTCTGTTGACACATTTGGCATTTTTATATTTAGAACAAGAATTAATAATAGTGATGTGGATATATACAAGTGACTGATATCTCTGAAACAAGTGTCTGTTGACACATTTGGCATTTTTATATTTAGAACAAGAATTAATAATAGTGATGTGGATATATACAAGTGACTGATTGTTTTGTGACTGCTTGTTTTGTGTGGAATTGTATGTTTCTAAACTCAAAATGTTTAACTATGGCTAGTTCTGTCTTAGTTATATTCATCAGATCATTATATTGCATGTGTGCATACATGTTTACGCCAAATTGTTATGTATTTCTATTAATTTTGAATAAAATGGAAGTTTTGCCCTATGCGTATCCTCAAACTGAATGGCCATACGCATTTGCTTTGCTGCCAACGCCTTTTTCAGCGCATGCGCAGTCGGAACAGTGATCTCGTCTATTCAGTCACTTTGTCAGATAGAAGCTTTTTATAGTAAGGTCACGAGGTACCGATGCATGACCGGAGAGTGTGTGGTGTCCCAAATATAGTTAACAAACCAGGAAGACACGGCGGGAATACAAGCCCCTCCACACCCCGCCCCCTCTCCGCCCCCAACCCCCACACGGCGGCAATACAAGCCCCTCCACACCCCGCCCCCCCTCTCCGCCCCCAAACCTCACCCAACACTTTTGTGTACAATCACGACACGGAGTGGAGAGTTCCACAGCGTTATTTGGATGTCGCCGTCGGTGGATTGGTGACCAAGATCCATTCTCTATCTTAAGGCTGTGCTCAGCTCACGACTACCCTTCAGTTGCCCTAGTTGCCTGCGTTGTTGCCTGCGTTGTTGTCTACGTTGTTGCTTCCTGTGACACACACTTAGGCACACACACACACTGTGACTACACACGCTGACCGACGACAGATGTCTTGACAAACGCCACTCCGGGTTGTGTACGTCTCGGTGACGCTAGACAGGTAAGTTGGGCTTGTCTGAAAAATTCCAGTGCATACGGCAAGGAAACCATGTCTTATGATCTTAAGCCCTGTTCACACGGGCAAAATGTGAGGCGAACTAGACAAATCGAATCAGGTGAGGCGAATTAGCGGCCCGTTCACACGGGCAGTACTTGGGCCGGAAATCGAATGCTGCGCATGAGCAAGTCAGGACTAACCAGCGCCATTTTGGGTTCGACGACGCCGGCACCAGAGAGTGTGGGTTCGACCTACATATGTAATGACTGAAAAGTATTGGTTTGGAACGGTCAAAACTTCTGCTGGGCAGTGAAACCCTAAAAATAAATGATGAAAAAAATATCTGTGCGTAGATAGCGGTTTCATTAATTAAATTATATAATATGCGCTTCTGATCGACCGGAAAGTCAACAAACTAAGGTCTCGACTGCGCATGCGTGTGAGGTGCTTAATCCGCCTCAGTGCGTCCACACGGACAAAACAAATAGAATCAGAGAAATCGCCTCACGTAGACTACCTCGCTTAGGTGGTCTACACGATCCGCATCACGTGAGTCGAATCAGCCCTAATCCGCATCAGACACCCGTTCACACGAGAAATGTGAGGCGAACTAGGCAAGTCGCTTTCTATGAATCGATTTACATTCCCCGTGTGAACAGGGCTTAATTAGTCTCGTCCTTGACGATAACCAGACGGGATGACCGAATGAGTTGAGCGGCCATCGCGGAGATCGCGCGCCCGGGGATCCGAATCCATGCGTTTGTGGGTTTGAACCCTGGTCGAGTCAACCCAATTACTTAAAAATTGATAGGCCTAGTTGTGGTTTCCTACCTTGGTGCTTGGCATTATTAGGATAGGGCAAGGACTGGTTGGTTTCAGTGTCAGGATAATGTGACTGAGTGGGGTATCAGGTCATGGTGCTGGCATCCTGGTCTCCCAGTGGGGCATCACTATAGAGTTGCCAGGTGTGCGCACTGTCAGAAGTCGGTACCTGTCCTGATATGACCTTAGATATTGCTAGGACGTAAAACAACAACAAACCAACCTTATATACTGTCTGTTTGTCATGTGTGGAGAGCAGTGCGTGTATTCATACCACATACAGGATGGAGATTGCCGCGATCTGTCTCCCCCACCCCCCTCCCGCCCGCCGCCCCCACGCCCCGATTTTCTCTGGGAATCGGGAAGAATGGCAATCAGTATAGACACGCTCGTCAGCTACACCACCGTCACGTGACTCAAGCTCTGAAAAGGTCTGAATGTTGTCAAAACAAAGCCGAGGGGTGTTGTTGGTTTGTTTTGAAATCAACAGAGCAACAGAGCAATATTTTAATAGAACCAGACGGGATGGCCGAATGAGTTAGAGCGTCCGTCTCCCATGCTGGTAGATCGTGGGGTCGTAGTTTCGAATCCTGGTCGAGTCAAACCAATGACTTAAAAATTGATACTTGTCGCTTCCTAGCCAGACACTCTGCATTACTAGGATAGGGCAAAGAGCAGTGGAATGAGGAAGACCAGTCGTCTGCGACTGAAATTTCCCCTGCTTAAACAACTAATGTACCCCAAAAAATAAAAAATTGATTGGCAAAACTATTAAATGCACTCGGTGTCAGCTAACTGTGTTTTTGTCACTGCGTGTACGAGTCCAATGTTCAATTCCCGGTCGAGTCAAAGCAATGACTTACACAATTGATACTTGTCACTTCCTAGCCTGGCTCTCAGCATTATTAGGATAGGGCAAGGACTGGTTGGTCTCAGTGTCAGGATAGTGTGGCTGAGTGGGATATCAGCTCAAGGTGCTGGTGGCCTGATTTCCCAGTGGGCCAGCACTATAAAATCGCCATGAGTGTGGATTGTCATAAGTCGGTATCCATCCTGATATTTACCTGGCGTGGTAGTCGAATCGGTAGAGCGCGGGCCTCGCGCGCAGGAGATCGAGAGTTCGGTTTCCGGTCGAGTAAAACCGATGACTTATATAATTGATACTTGTCACTTTCTAGCCTGGTACTTGTCATTAATAGGATAGGGCAAGGACTGGTTAGCTCAGTGTCAGGATAATGTGACTAAGTGGGATATCGGGTCATGGTGCCAGTCACCTGATTTCACAGTGGAGCAGCACTTTGAAGTCACGATGAGTGCACACTGTCACAAGTCGGTACCCATCCTGATATGACCTTCGATGTTGCCAGGACGTGTGCACGTGTACATGTTGGGTGTAATTGGATCATTCTCTGAAAATGGGCACCACATATTTGGTTTCCACTTTACGAATGTGATAATTAATTTTGTGTGTGTGTGGGGTACCAAGTCAAATAATTATTGTTGCCTCTGTGTGTTAGCAATACTATATATATTTAATCTATCCTACAAAATGTATCAAAAGTATGCCTGTATGTTTCTGGTCAAAAGTGGAAATTTACACATAGACACCACAGATTTACCCAAACTTTTTTTCAACTGTTTTTCAACTTTTTCGCCAGTAAGTCATAATCTTGATTTGCTTAACTGTAATCAATCAAATCTTGTTTGAATTTGTTCTTTATGTTAAAGTAATGTTCTGGTCGTGTGCTTGATTTCCATGTTACGTGAATAATATTGACATAGAACTTAATTTGTAGGAGATCCAAATAAAGAAATGAAATAACCTTTTTTTCAACGCTGACATATGCACAAGATGTAAAGCTTTAAATATTAAGTTGAATGTGAACATGGATATATCTGTTTTTATTTGGAAGGATTTCAATTTTGGTTTAAATGTCATACACTTTATCTACAATGGGATTCGAACCCACATCACCACCATTCCAACCCACATATCTTAGCTATAAAACTGCTTAATCAACCTAGACATGCCAATCTTTTCTACGTAAACTTCTTCCATTGAAGTCAATTAGTTATTGCGACAACTTGATTAATTTCCTAGCCCCATTCATACATACATGTTAAACCAGTTTAACTAAGCATGTTTAACTAATCCAGTTTAAAACGTGTGCGTGAACGTGACACTAAATCGGTATCGGTTTAGTTCTAAGTCGACTCAACTAGTTTGCTTCATGTAAGCCAGTTTCTGAGGTGGATTAGTTAAACTGGTTTAACTAAACTGGTTTAAGTCTGTACGTGTGAACATGTAATTTAGAACACAAACAAGGAACTCATGACATGGACTTTATTCAAGACAGGTCATCATATAAGAGGCAATGGTCAATCAATCAAGTAAGGTCAATCAATCAAATGAATGAAGCAATCAATCAAATGAAGTCAAAGTCAGGAAATCAGGCTCTCAAACTTATCACAGTGTTCTTCTTGTGGGGATGGGTGGGCGGCCGAGTAAGGTGGTTAGTTGTTGTCGGTCCGGCATCTGGAGGCAATGTGGTATAATCCAGGACATGGCGGGCCGTCGTCCACTGGCATTGACGTCACAGATCTCATGTGGCGAGATGCGGTTCCATGGAGGTCCGGAAGGGGGCGTTGAGGCATTCGGGTTCGAATCCAGGTGGTGCCACCACAGGAGCAGTCCCATGTTCGCGCGAAAATTACCCGTGTTGACGAACGAACATGAACAATTTATATTGGTATTTACTGTAAATAGCTGCATATTTTATATTTCCAGTTCCATCCATTATTGCACGGACTGCCTATATCTCCACTGACTATGGGTACTACTGGAGACGCTACGGGAAGTGGAGGCGGGTTGCTAAGCGACCCGTCCTTTGTGAAGGCGTTGATTGGGGGCGGCATTGCGGGTGGCTGTTTCGTCATTATCATGTATGTTCTGGCAGTGGTTTGTATATTCTGCCGTTTCAAGGATAACTGCTGGAATTCACGAAAAAAAATTGAAAAGCGTGAGTACACGAGTTTTCTGAAAGTTGTGTATTCCGATGGTTTTGAGTTTTAGCCATTTTCTGGTTAGTTACAATATATTATTTGAAATGAAACCATGCATAATTAAAGTTGCATAGTCCGATGTTTTTGAATATCTGCCATTTTTCTGAGATAAATATATTTAATTGGTTGTTATAAGCTACCTTACTTTAGTTTGAAGTAACTTTAATTTTGAATGGCTAACTTTTGAGATATTTGAAGTGCAAACATCCTAAATTGATTTTGGCAAACACACCAAAACTCTCACCATAGGCTTATGCAGTAACAGGTTCTGTTAAATTGACTCAGTATTGCCTTCTACGTGGCAACAAATGTTTAATAAGCGCACCAATATCTAAGTTAGATATGTAGAATAAAATCTAGGTGAATGTTTTTGTTTTGAAAATTTGATGCTTCATCGGACTATGCAGCTTTAAGTAAATTTGGGACAGAAATAGGACCAAAATGAAACTTTAACGATATCTTGTGGCTATCGGGAAATATCCAAATTGTAGGGACACTGAGGCACCCTGGGTTGAATATTGACCAAGCAGAGGGCCATCTTTTAAATACATACGGTATAGGCCTAGTGTTTCAACACAGTACAGATAGTGTGTAGTACTAGACTATCAAATAACTGTCAGGGGCCTAGCTTGGTATCTTCAGGTGTTACGCAGACTTTTTCAGTGATGGAATAAAAGGCTGTAGTACATAAAGCATACATACCGTATATGTCCCAATAGAAGCACACTACCCAATAGAAGCACCCCCCCCCCCCCCCCCCCCCATTTCAAGATATGAAAGCACACACAAATTTACAATCATATTCAGACTGAATGCACATACAATATGACAATCACGCTTTATTTTAGAGGCACAACAAAAACAAATACAAATTTACGATCATATTCTGACTGAATGTACATGCATTTACATAATATATTTGATATACCATTTCTCACGGGCACAGTAGACGCAGAGGCTGAGATGGGTAAAACAAGACTTTTATTTGGGCGTGGCCCACCCGGTGGCATGTACATTGATCATGAGTGGCTGTCGGGCAAGGGGCAGTCGAGTGAAGGTCCTGCATATTAAAGGGAGGGGGAATGAGAATGGTATGAGGGGAGATGGAACACATAAGCGAGGTAACATTGAATGAGCAAAAGAGAGTTAACATATATACAGTAGATAGGTAGAACTGTACAATAAATGTTAATTGGGATTAGAGTTAATTATATAATAAATTATTATTGTCAACTGCTTGGGTGTCAGTTGGTAATTATTTGAAAGGAATTTGATGTGGTTTAAGGTAAATGATTTGATTTGTTGATTGTTTGTTGATTGGCATGGTGCCAATCTAAGGCAGGTTCGGGTGGGTGGGTAAAATTGGAGCTGGGAAGTGGTCAGTTCGGCAGGTTGAGGCAGACTGACCAGCTGAGGTGTGGTGTCATGGCACTCGTATTGTGTTGTGTTTTGATTGGCTGAGGAGTGGCAGCCCGTGATTGGTGGAGGGAGAGAGAGGCGAGGGAGGGCAGCCCCGGTCAGATGGGTGGTGGCTTTCCTCCCCCCCCCCCCCCCCCCCCCCGCGGTCGGGGGGGGTGTCAGCCCCCCCCCCCCCGCGGTCGGGGGGGGGGGGTGTCAGCCCCGAGACTCCCGTGTCCAGCAATGAACCCGAATGAGTAATGAGTGCTCACACTCATGCTCACGCTCATTCCTAGCAATTATATATTTGGGATCTCAGGTGGTACGCAGCTACGTACCTGCGTATAAGCTTGACCCCTGACCTTATAACTTAAGTCCCAGTCACATTACGGCGGCTTGTGACCACAAAAAAGTGTTACTCTCAAAGAGGTCACAAGGTGGTCGTAAAATGGTTGCAAAATAGTCCTCAGTGATCGCCGACCTCCTTGCGACCAGTTTGGTCACAAGAAAGTTGCAGCTGCTGCACCAAAAAAACCTTTGCGACCAAAATAGTCACTCGGAGGTCAGCAACCATTTTCATAGGTGGCTTTGGTCGCACGGAGGTTGCTGGTGGGTTTTTTGGTCGCAAGCGGTTGCAAGCCATAGTGTGACTGGGGCTTAAGTTAACCTGCTCGGGTTTCTTGTATATTGATTAGTGCCAGACATTGTCGTGGAACCAGCCAGCACAACTGTGTCACCAGTCTTGGAGACCCGCAGTACGGACACGGAAGTCACGCATCAGAATATCACCAGCAACAACAACAGATTGCTTCAAGATGTCTTTAGTATGGCGAGCATGTTTGACCAATGCCTCAGGAGGGACATCCTAGATCTGGTTCTAGATGATCGACGTCTAGAAATGAAGCAAAAGATTGGATCAGGTAAATGGGGTCTTCTTTGTTTGATGAATTTATTTACCCTGCTCATAACGGATAACTGTGTTAAGTTCAATCTTATCTGGTTAAGTACAAACTACTCTGGTTAAGTACACACTACTCTGGTTAAGTACAAACTATTCTGGCTAAGTTCAATCTACTCTGGTTAAGTACAAACTACTCTGGTTAAATACAAACTACTCTGGTTATGTACAAACTACTCTGGCTAAGTTCAATTTACTCAGGTTAAGTACAAACTACTCTGGTTAAGTACAAACTACTCTGGCTAAGTTAAATCTACTCTGGTTAAGTGCAAACTACTCTGGTTAAAGACAAACTACTCTGGTTAAGTACAAACTACTCTGGCTAAGTTCAATCTACTCTTGTTAACTACAAACTACTCTTGTTAAGTACAAATTACTCTGGTTAAGTACAAACTACTCTCGTTAAGTACAAACTACTCTGGCTAAGTTCAATCTAATCTGGTTAAGTACAAACTACTCTGGCTAAGTTCAATCTACTCTGGTTAAGTACAAACTACTCTGGTTAAATACAAACTACTCTGGTTAAGTACAACCTACTCTGGTTAAGTACAAACTACTCTGACTAAGTTCAATCTACTCTGGCTAAGTACAAACTACTTTGGTTAAGTACAAACTACTCTCGCTAAGGTCAATCTACTCTGGTTAAGTACAAATTACTCTGATTAAGTACAAACTACTCTGGTTAAATACAAACTACTCTGCTTAAATACAAGCTACTTTGGTTAAGTTCATGTGCATCGCGTCATATTTAAAGTTGCATAGTCCGATGGTTTTGAGTTTCTATCATTTTCTGAGATAAATTGATTAAATTGATCGTTATAATGTACGTTACTTTAGTTTGAAATAACTTAAATTTAAAATGACTAACTTAGAGGATATTTGAAGTGTAAGCATGCAAGATTAACTTTGGCATGCTTGTCAAAGCTCTGACTCAGCAGTAACAGGTTTTTATTAAAGTGAATTAGTATTCATTTGTATGCAGCAACTATCTAAGTTGGATATGCAGGTTAAAATCTAGATAAATGTTTTGGGTGTGAACACAAGCTCTTATTTCGAATGCTGTTATATATATATGTTATATATATGTTATATATATGTTATATACACAGTGATAGATATCAGCAAAATTTGTTCACTTGTCAACCAGACAAGTCTGGTGTGATTTTCAGGTGTCTGTCTGAATCTTCACTTGTCCCGGGCAAGCTCTCGTTTTGAACGCTGTATAAGCATTATCTTTTGTTCGAAAAGTCACTCACATTTTATTTGGTGAAGCATCTATGTTCAATTGCAGGTAATTTCGGGGTTGTGTACAAAGCTTATTTGAGTGATGTCTCGTACAAGAATCCGCAACCAGTAGCCGTTAAAGTGATATCTGGTCAGTAAATCTAAGAGAACTAACTTAAATTTTAAAGGCCATTTATTTCGTAACTGATCGACTGATATGTTGTGGTTAACCCTTAAATTGCCATGAAACTTCAACATTGCAATAAAAAAACTAATTCCTAAAATTAAGCACAATAATTTCCTTGAAATGTATTCCAATGTTTAAAAAACTAAGCCACTGCATTCAAATAAATGGTTATTTGTGTCTTTAACAATATATGTTAGGAGTATTTAATTAAATTCTTTTGATTAATGTTTATTTTAGTTGATTTCTATTTCGTATATTAAAAAAAAAATCTTAAGTTAGGCAAAAAAGAAAGTGGTGATCGTCTCCGCCCGTGGCTGAAAAATCTCCCACCCCTGTTTTGAAAATTGTTTAATTAAAATAAAACTTGTTAAAATGCATTTTATATCAATTTTTAAGTCATTGGTTTGACTCGGCCAGGGTTCGAACCCAGGAGTTCCCACGACCTACCAGAACGGGAGGCGGATGCTCAACTGATTCGACCATCGCCTAGATTTAGAGCAAACAGTGATTTCAGGGGAGAAAACAAATCCCAACCAAATATATACTATTTCTATTTTCTTCTTCGTCTCTCAGGCCACAGCATAGATGCAGAGCAAATGTATGCGTTCACAAAAGAAATCCTGCGCATGCGTCACTTCAATAATCAACATGTGCTGAGCATGCTCGGACTGATCATTGATAATAGTATGCCGCAGATCGTTATGCCCTTCATGGAAAATAGGGACCTCAGAGCATATGTTTCCAACCCGTCCAAAGTAAGTATCATGAAATAAGTTCACCTTATAGACCTATTTCATATGACGTCAGCATACGTATCTAGGTCAGTGCGCGCGCATTTTGGCTGCAGGACGACACAGTATCATACTGCAAACTCAATGGCTATGAGCAATCTTCATACAGAAAATGTTAAATGTCTCTAAAACCACATCACCTAGACACAAACCGCGTGGAACACATATAGAAAACATGTTTAACAAAAAGATTATATTAAATTGATAAGGTTAGGGTTCTGGATTTCTATTAATTTGGAATAAAACTGACGTTTTGCACTGCCTATACCGGCAAACTCAATTCATTGTCAATGGCCATGAGCAATCTTCATACAGAAAAAGTTAAATATCTCTAAAACCACACCACCTAGACACAAACCGCTTGGAACACATATAGAAAACATGTTTAACAAAAAGATTATATTAAATTGATATGTCTAGGGTTCTGGATTTTTATTAATTTTGACTAAAACTGACGTTTGGCACTGCGCGTACTGGCAAACTCAATGCATTGTCAATGGCGTGAGCAATCTTCATACAGAAAAAGTGAAATATCTCTGAAACCACATGACCTAGACACAAACCGCGTGGAACACATATAGAAAACATGTTTACCAAAAAGATTATATTAAATTTATAAGGTTAGGCTTCTGGATTTCTATGAATTTTGACTAAAACTGACGTTTTGCACTGTGCGTATCGGCAAACTCAATGCATTGTCAATGGCCGTGAGCAATCTTCTTACAGAAAAAGAGAAATATCTCTAAAACCACACCACCTAGAAGCAACCCGCTTGAAAAAACATATAGAAAACATATTCAACGAATAGATTATATTAAATTTATAAGGTTAGGGTTCTGCATTTCAATGAATTTTGAATCAAATAAACGTTTTGCACTGCGCGTACCGGCAAACTCAATGGCAGTGTGCCTTCATTCTGCAGCCAAGTTGCGTGCGCACACACGATGTTAGTAAACATTTGAAATAGGTCTGTAGTCAGGGTTCCCGCGGATCCTTAGAAAGTCTTAAGAAGTCTTAACTTGATTAGTCAATTTTCAAATAAGTGTTATGTCTTGAATAAGGCATTAAAATGAGCATTCTATTGCGTATTCAATCATCATTAAATTACCACATGTTTTTGTTTTTTGTTTTTTTTTGTGACAAGTTTTTTATTCTGCCCATAACGTATAAGCTCCCGTGAGGGTGCTTGTCTTCAACGCTGGATAGCTCATGAAATAGCTCTCAAAATCTTAAACAAGTATGCATAAATATCTTGTAATCAGCATTACTTAGTTGCTGATTTAAACACTGCCAGATGTATGTGGCTTTTCACCTCATTTTAAAATAAAAGATCGATTGTGCAAGCCTGTATCATCATCATGAGCATCATCATGCTGTCGGTCGCGATGCGACAAAGACTGCTTTCATTACTTGACTGCCGCTCTCCATTTAGCTCTCTGCTGTGAGAGTGATGTCTATGAGTCGGTCTTAATGTCCATTTCATGAAAGCTGCCTGCAAAAGTGTTGAAGTGCTGCTGACTTTTGCAAGTTATCAGCAGCACTCTCTCTGGGAGCAAATAGAGGTTTCACACCGGCAAGAACATGTCCAGACAGGCGCAAAACTATTTGTCACTGCAGTGGCTGGTTGGGAGATGTTGGGAGTTCCATACATCAACCGCATTTGATGCTACCACAGTGACATGGTTTTCTGTTCAGGGTTTGCTCCCTTAACCTTCAGTTCTGTCAAGAACCTGTACCACAAGGCAGTGGTTTACAACTCTGCAGGGCAGGGGCATCAAACTCCCTGAGGTATTGCAATACCTGCTGTAACAGACCCGTTATATCACAAACTAGACTGGCCAGCGAAGTGATCGTCCACATAGAGATCCATAGATAGCATCACCTCACTCATTTCTATTAATATTTGATTAAATATGTACATTACATTTTCCTCCAAAATAGGTATTAAATTGCATGAAAGTTGGTATTAATATGTCTTACAAAGGTATTAAATGTGATTGGCTGATAGCTGCAGGAACCCTGATAGTTTGTTCAAAAATGTTTTTTTTCAGCTGAATAACATCTATATTTGGTGATCAGCACTAAGATGAGATAAGCAAATTACCAATATGTTCGTGGAGTGAATTGGTCGTGTGCGTCATATATAACAGACAACTATCTCTATTGCAGGAGTTTAATGCTGTTGCTATGGCAGTATTGGCTGAACAGGTAGCGAAAGGAATGATCTATTTGGGATCTCAAGACATCGTCCACCGAGATTTAGCTGCCAGGAACTGCATGTATGTATAGTTCTCGCGCCTTCTAATTCACCTTATAATTCACCCACCGGATGCGGTGGTCGAATCGGTAGAGTGCAGGCTTCATGTGTGGAAGATTGGGAGTTTGATTCTCGACCAATTCAAATCAATGACTTATAACATTGATACTTGTCGCTACCTAGCCTGGCACTCAGCATTAATAGGATAGGACATGGACTGGTTAGTACAGTAATTGGATAATGTGATTGTGGGATATCGGGTCATCGTGCTGGTGGCCTGGTCTCCCAGTGTGGCAGCACTATAACGTCTCCAGGAGTGCGCATTGTCACAACTTGGTACCGGTCCTGATATGACTAGATGTTGCTAGGACGTAAACCAACAACAGACAAACAAAACAAGTTAGTGCAAGTAGGCTGACTGCATTATGGGAGAGGGGGGGGGCTTAGCTAGTCCAGTTTGTTTGTTGTTTTACATCCTAGCAACATCTAAGGTCATATCCAATAGTTAGGTCGCTTATTCCAGGAATAGCAAAAATGCTATTTCCAATTCTACTCAATTCAATGTCTGGGATGAGCGGTTACGCTCATTCAGGTTCATTGATATCTCCTGATGAGCATGTTTGCCTAAGAATATAACTTACGAGACTGTCAATGGAGCGCGTTCTAGATGTTTGCAATGCCCCCATCCCAAAATGGGGTCATTGTGATGTTGATGTGGTGGTGATGATGTCCCATTGTCCATTGCAGGATCGACGACAGCAAGGTTGTTAAAGTGGCTGATTTTGGACTGTCACGGAACATCTTTAACAGCGACTACTATAGGGTTCAGAGTGTGAACGAGCTGCCTCTCAGATGGATGGCGGTGGAGAGTATTATGGAGGGAAGGTTCTCCATTAAATCAGACGTTGTAGGTGACATATATTATTACAGCCACATTGTATCATCATTCTATCCTTACCTTATTTGGCATTCATAAATCAAATCTGTTTTTAAAAAAAAACCAAAAACCCCAATTACCTCCGTGCAGGTGCTCTTCTACCATCTGAGTCATGAAGACAAGGGGTAAAGAGGGATAGGTTGGTAAGATATATTGTAGACTATTATTGGAGTATAACTGTATTCTCTATATTTCAAACCAAAGTAAAGTAGTTTATAATTATCAACCTTATAATTACCAACCTTATGATTATCAACCTTATAATTATCAACCTAATCTAACAAGTAAGGCCTGGTGTTCGATATTGTCAGAATTGGGGGGGGCTGATTTTGCTCAGTGTCACGATAACATGACTGAGTGAGTGAGATACTGGGTCATGGTGCCAACATGCATGGTACCTCAATGAGGAGGCAGCACCATAAGACGAAGATGAGTGTACACTGTCAGAAGGCGATACCCATCCTAATATCACCATAGGCATTGCTGTTATGTAAAACCCCAATAAACAAACGAGGAGTTTAATATAATAGCAGTGCATGCCGATTGCTTGTTTCCAGTGGTCGTTCGGGATAGTGCTATGGGAGCTGTTCACTCGAGGCCACACTCCTTACCCAGGCCAGGACGGTAACTCAGTCGTCGAATACATCAAGAGTGGAGAGAGGCTGAAGGCTCCAGAACACATGCCTACCGACATGTAAGTTACTATGCGCGGAACTGTTTGATTCACAACATTTTAACTACATATATATATAGATAGCACGACCCCGGTATAACGCAGTCGGTCAGGTCCATATAATGCGATCGCGAAAAAGTCGGGGTCACGCTACATCGGGGTTCAGTTTACTGGATTGCTTTTGAAATAAAGAATTCTGGTGTGGCAGGAAATCGCAAACGCCTGGAAATTGCACACCCCAGGGTTTGCGATTTACTAGGAAATCACAACCCCCCTTGGAAATCGCAAACCCCCCATGCTTTGTAGCATTTATCACCCAAGCATGGCAGGTATTTGTTTGATTTTGAACTTCTACCAGATCTGGGGGGATAAAATGGATTCAAGGAGGATCAAGATGGATTAATCCTAATGAAAACATCTTTGCGATAGTCCAGTTTGTAATTCCGACCGCACATGCGCTGAAAATGGTAACGATACAGATAGTTGTACTGGCTTTTCTTAATGATATAGTCTAGTATCTTTGACAAAAATTGACCTGTTCCCCTATCCTTCTTGTGAGTGATCGCAGTGAATATGTCCCTTGCTGTGACAGGCATGAAATTAAAAATAATCAATTAATCCATCTTGTGAGGTGTCCCCCTTATATAAAATTAATGTGGCTTAATCATGCTGACATAAATTCAATTTTTACAATAGACCAGTTCGTAATTCCAGCGTCACGGAATTGTGAGAATTTTAAAAGCAAAACAAACCTGGACAAAACACATGTGCTTGTTTTAAGACTGCCAAACATGGGGGGTTTCCAATGTCCAGGGGGGATATGTGATTTCCTAGGAAATCGCAAACCCTCCATGCCCATATATGGTATGGGGGTTTGCGATTTCCTAGGAAATCACAAGTGGGGGTTTGCGATTTACAGCGGGTCCAATAAATCATCGCCTTTATATCCGAATTCGCGTTAAATCGGGCCATGTTATGATGGGGTTTCACTGTACATATGTATGGATGGCTTTTAATAATATAAATATATAGTAATAAATAAATATTTAATAATATATATTTATGTGTGGTATAAGGTATCTTATGTAAATATTATTCTCGTAACATTCTAGAAGGTATTGGTTGGTACTGGTGAAACTGCCTGGAATGCACCTGAGTCTGTGTTAATGGTGGTGCATTGGTCAGCTTGGGGGGTATAGAGCTGATGGCAGAGTAGATAAAGGATTCACCCTGTACTTGTTGCAGTACACGGGTGAATACCAACCCTATATGAAAGCTGTCGAAAAAGCGGGGAAATGAAATGAGAGCCTAATTCCACAATCTAAGAAGCAACATTTATTCTTTGTATATGTCTTCATATTTACTCGCTACCTTTGAGTTGAAAAATATAATAAAACATCTAGTTTAATAGAATTTAAAAGTGAAATCGATGCTGTTCTATCGCCACCATATTGCCTTTTTGCATTCTCTCCCATTTCACCAACTCTGTATCGATATAAGTAGCCATTTGATATCAGAGCCAGGCATTCTACTTCCTGTTCCATACTAAAGCTATTTTTGCCAGTATTTCGACTACGTTGTCGTTCACCCGTGTACTACAAGTACCTAGTGAATCTTTTATCTAATGGCAGAAGTGCCCTAGGCCAGTTGGTCACAGATTTTGTATTTATTATGAAAAGCCATCCTTTGTCGTATCTGAATGGCTGATTTCATGTGGCCAACACCTATATCATAACATGTTGGCTTTGCAGTGACTAAAAGTGTTTGAAAGAATTAATCAGAATAATTGCCTTGAAATGAGTAGCAATGTTTAAAAACTAAGCAAGTGCACCGCAATATTTAGCTTTTTGTTTATTCTATTATGTATTTTGGGAGTTTTCAAAGATCTGAGGTTGATTGGTAGAACCTTTCTCATGTTAGTTTAAAGTAACTTTTATTATAACTTTCTATTTTTGGCGATATGCAAAGTGAAAGCATGCTAAATTTATTGTCTCGTCCCCTGGGTGTCAACTCCCACATCGAGAAATAAAAGCAAGACGTTGGTCCATTTGGAATCACACACCTACTCATGCTGACCATTACATATCCTTACATAGATAAAGGATTCACCCCGTACCTGCTCTAGGAGTGAATGACAATGTAGTCTAAATACGGGCAAAAATAGCTTTTGTATGGAACAGGAAGTGGAACCTCTAGTTCTAGTATCAAATGGCTATTTAAATCGGCACAGAGTGAAATGGGAGAGAATGCAAAAAGACAAGATGGCGACCATAGAATGCCATCGATTTCACTTTTAAAGTCCATTAAACTACATGTTTTATTATATTTTTCAAACCAAAAGTAGCAGGTAAATATTAAGTCAGAATATATTTTGCATCTTAAATTAAGAATTTGTCTGCTTATTTCATTTACCCTGCATGTAGATAATTTTCGCAGCTTTTTCTAATGGGTTGGTTTTCACCCCTACTGCAAGTATGGAGTGAATCTTTTATTTAATCCATACTTAGATCTAAACAGGGATAAAAGATCCCCGCGATTTCGCGGATTTCCACGATCTTTTATATTTACCGATTTTAAAGTTGCGTAGTGCGATGGTTTTGAGTTTCTGACATTTTCTGAGATGAATACATTAGGTTGATCGCTACAATCTATCTTACTTTAGTTTGAAGTAACTTTTATTTTAAATGGCTAACTTTTGAGATATTTGAAGTGCAAGCATGCAAAATTAATTTTGGCAAGCACACCAAAACTCTGACACCATAGTCTAATATATTGAGTCTCAGCCATCAGAGCCCCAAGATACCACTTACTCTTCCCCAGGTGTGTTCTGACAATTGTCTGTCAGTTTCCACCTGATGCCCCTCTCCAACAAACTCATAAGGAAGAAAGGGAAGACAAGTCACGCAAGCGTTGACAGTGAAAAAGTTGTGCTTTATTGGCATCAACTCCTGTTCAACTACTACCGACCTACCACCCTCACTCCTTACCTACTGTCCACACAGATCCTCATTACTCTTGTTAGCGTGTAGAAGAATCAGTGCCTACAGCCCACATTGAACCGGAGTGCCATGGTTGTTGCACACAGCTCAGTGCCTTTTGAATAGTTGCTGCTAGTTTGTGTATAGAAAGTGGAGCCTCAGACAGAGTTTCTGGGTCCCTGGACAAGAGAAGAGTGTGTCTCCTTCCCGAGTGCTTCTAGAAGTCAGTGAATAATAATATATATCAGAGTGAGGTCTGTGTGTCAGGTGCAAAGGGTCCAGGTGACTGGGCCTCCCACAGCCAGACGATACGCAACGAGGAAGGAATGAGGAGGCATGGGTGGAGAAAAAGCACTTTATTTATGAAGTGCAAGGCAATGAGACAAAGAATCATGAGAACAGGATAATCCAGGATAAATGAGAAACAGGATAATAACATGTACAATAGGATAATTCAGGAATGCTAATAAGGAGAGAGCTCATAAGGAGGCTTGGGGCTAAACAAGAGTCAGTGAGGTTGAGGCAGCCCCGAGGAGCCCTCCACCTTAGGAATTAGATGATGAAGTTTAGGTGGGTGGATTTAGAAAAGGCGTGGAGGCAGGAGAGTGTGTGGCGGGGCTCAGAGAGAGAGTGGCTGGAGGGAGCAGGAAGGCAGGGTTATAAGGCAGGGGAGCGGAGGAGATTATGCAACAGGATAATCATCGCGAGGGGGGGTCCCTTTCCAGCCGCGAATCAAACGCAATGCACACATTACGACCGATACGCGACGAGGAAGGAACGAGGAGGCATGGATGGAGAAAAAGCACTTTATTTATGAAGTGCGAGGCAATGAGACAAAGGATCATGAGAACAGGATAATACAGGATAAATGAGAAACAGGATAATAACAGGCACAACAGGATAATACAGGAATGATAATAAGGAGAGAGCTCGTAAGGAGGCTAGGGGCTAAACAAGAGTCAGTGAGGTTGAGGCAGCCCCCAGGAGCCCTCCACCAAAAAGAAAGGAGAGGGCTTGAGGGGTGGCCGAGGGCGCGAAGCGGAGAAGGTAGCGGGGACCGCCTCGGAAGTCTATGTGCCCTGTGGATGATGGCCGGGATGAGGTGAGGTAGTGTCAGGGTGTCAGTCACCGATAGGTCCAGCGACCAGGATGACATCAGCAGGTGAGCGGGTGTCACCGTGAGTGTCAGATGCGGGGAGCTATGTCAGGAGGTGTGCCGGGGTCAGGGTCACTGTTAGATCCAGTGACCAGAATGACATGAGCAGGTGAAGCGGGGTCGCCATGACTGTCAGTGGGAGGCCCAGAGACCGGCACTATGCCAGGAGCTGTGCTGGTGTCAGTGTCAGAGGCACTGCTAGGGCCAGCGACCAGGACAACATTAGCAGGTGAGCTGGTGTCACAGGTCACCAGGAATGGCAGGTCCAGGGATCAGGAGGACATCAGCAGGTGGGCTGGCGTCAAGGTGTCAGTCATGTAGGTCCATCGACCAATGATGTCTGCAGGGGAACCGGTGTCAGACTGTCACCATAACTGGGGGGGTGGGGAGGGCGAGGGAGGAGAGCTGGGCGAGCGGGCCGAGCTGTGTCAGGAGGTGTGCGGGGGTCAGGGTCACTGTTAGGTCCAGCGACGAGAATGAAGTGAGCAGGTGAGTGGGTGTTGCCGTGACTGTCAGTGGGAGGCCCAGAGACCGGAACTATGTCAAGAGCTGTGCCAATGTCAGTGTCAGAGGCACTGCCAGGGCCGGCGACCAGGGCGACATCAGCAGGTGAGCTGGGTCACCGGTCACCACGAGTGGCAGGTCCAGCAACCAGGAGGACATCAGCAGGTGGGCCGGAGCTATGTCAGGAGCTGTGGCGGTGTCACCGTCAGTGGCACTGCCAGGTGCAGCAACCAGAGGGCATGAGCAGGTGAGCTGGAGTCACAGGTCACTGCGAGTGGCAGGTCCAGCGACCAGGACAGCAGGTGAGCTGAGGTCAAAGTGTCAGTCATGTAGGAGCAACCCAGTGACCGGTAAGCCGGTGTCACAGTGTCAATGTCAAGGGGGGGGGGTGAGTGAGCAGCGCTGTGTCAGGAGGTGTGCGGGGGTCAGGGTCACTGTTAGGTCCAGCGACCAGAATAAGTGAGCAGGTGAACGGGTGTTGCCGTGACTGTCAGTGGGAGGCCCAGAGACCGGTACTGTGTCAGGAGCTGTGCCGGTGTCAGTGTCAGAGGCACTGCCAGGGCCGGTGACCAGGATGAGATCAGCAAGTGAGCTGGGGTCACAGGTCACCGCAAGTGGCAGGTCCAGCGACGAGGAGGACACCAGCAGGTTAATGACATGTCAGTGATGTATGTCCATCGACCAAATGACGTCAGCAGGTGAACCGGAGTCAGACTGTCACTGTCACTGGGTGGGGGGGGGGGGGCAGTGTAGGCGGGCCACGGACAGTGCAGATCGGCCAATGACAGTGCAGGTGGGGCAGAGGGAAGAAGCAGGGGGGAAGGATAGAGTAGGGTGCGGGCGGCCAAAAATTATGTAGGCCCGCAGCCCAGGGAGCCGCGTAGGCCCGGGGAGGGTGAGGAGGCGGGGGAGGGTGGTGGTGAGCCCCGGGGGTGGGCGACTTCCGGGGGGCGAGGCCAGAGATGAAAGGGCTGGGGTGGCGGGGGGGGGGGGGGGCTGGGGCGACTGTCGGGCAGGCGACTGGGCAGGGCTGGGGTGGCAGGGGTGCTGGGACGACTGGCGGGCAGGCGAGTTCCGGCGAGGCTTGAGTCCGTCGGCAGGGTGACAGGGGTGGCAGTGCGGGTCTGAGGCGGTGACGGGGGTGGCGTGGGTGACATGGGTGACGTGGGTGAGTGGGGTGACAGGGGTGGCGGGGGTGACATGGGTGGCGGTGACTGAGGCGGTAAAGGGGGTGACAGGGGTGGCGATGCGTGTCTGAGGGTGGCAGTGGGTCTGAGGCATGACTCCACCAGCAGGGGGGGGGGGGGGGCTGGGACGCCCGGCGGTGGGGCTAGAGATGACAGGGGGTCTAGAGATGACAGGGCTGGGGTGGCAGGGGGGGCTGGGACTTCTGCGGGGCGACTGGCCACTGGGTGTGATATCACTGTGTGTGCTACCACTGTGTGTGCTACCACTGTGTGTGCTACCACTGTGTGCTACCACTGTGTGTGCTACCACCGTGTGTGCTACCACTGTGTGTGCTACCACTATGTGTGCTACCACCGTGTGTGATACCACTGTGTGTGCTACCACTGTGTGTGCTACCACTGTGTGTGCTACCATTGTGTGTGATACCATTGTGTGTGATACCACTGTGTGTGCTACCACTGGGTGTGCTACCACTGGGTGTGCTACCACTGTGTGTTCTACCACTGTGTGTGCTACCACTGTGTGTGCTACCACTGTGTGTGCTACCACTGTGTGTGTTACCACTGTGTGTGCTACCACTGTGTGCACTACCACTGTGTGTGATATCACTGTGTGCTACCACTGTGTGTGCTACCACTGTGTGTCCTACCACTGTGTGTGATACCATTGTTTGTGCTACCACTGTGTGTGCTACCACTGTGTGTGCTACCACTGTGTATGCTACCACCATGTGTGATACCACTGTGTTTGCTACCACCGTGTGTGATACCATTATGTGTGCTACCATTGGGTGTACTACCACTGTCTGAGGCGTGACTCCTACAGCAGGCGAGTCATGCAGGATAGTGTAGTGTAGATGCACCAACGACAGTGTAGATCGGCTAATGGTGGTGAAGATAGGCCAGGGGAGGCAGAAACCGCGTGTAGAGGCGTGTAGGGGCGTGTAGAGGCGTGGTGTAGATCGGCCAGTGTAGCTGTGAGAGAGGCTGTCGTGCAGGATAGTGTAGGTCGGCCAGCGATAGTGTAGATGGGCCAACGGCAGTGAAGCGCGGCCACGGTAGTGTGGATGGGCCAAGGACAGTGCAGGTCGGCCACTGGCGGTGAAGATAGCCCCGGGGAGGCAGAAACCGCGTGTAGAGGTGCGTCGAGGTGTGTAGAGGCGTGCAGAGGCAGTGACAGTGTAGATCGGCCAATGGTGGTGAAGTTGGGCCAGGGGAAGCAAAAGCCGCGTGTAGAGGCGTGTAGAGACATGGTGTGGATCGGCCAGGGTAGCTGTGAGAGAGGCCGTCGTGCAGGATAGTGTAGGTCGGCCAGCAATAGTGTAGATGGGCCATCGACAGTGTAGAGCGACCACGGTAGTGAGGACGAGCCAAAAAAAACTTGAGGCGGTGGCTGTGATGACGTCACAGATGACACGGCCGGGTGCTGTGGTGGCGGTGGTGGTGGGGGACCGGTGGTTGGCCGGCGACGTCAGGGGTGGCGGTGGCTGTGGTGGCGTCACAGATGACGCCGCCATGTGCTGTGATGGTTATGCCATCCGGTGCGCGGCGGCCGCGTACTGGGGGCCCGCCCCCCCGCCCCCCCTCCCCCCCCCTGGGGGGCAGTGGTGGTGGGGGGGGGGCTGGCAAAGGCCCAGCGCGGGAGGGTCTCGAGTGTAGATGGGCCAAGGATAGTGTAGATGGGCCACCGATAGTGTAGATCGGCCAATGGTGGTGAAGATCGGCCGGGGGAGGCAGACACCGCGTGTAGATGCGTGTAGAGGCGTGGTGAGAGGCGAGTCATGCAGGATAGTGTAGTGTAGATGGGCCAACGACAGTGTAGATCAGCCAATGGTGGTGAGGATAGGCCAGGGGAGGCAGAGACCGCCTGTGGAGGCGTGTTGGGGCATGTAGAGGCGTGGTGTAGATCGGCCACGGTGGTGGTGAGAGAGACCGTCGTGCAGGATAGTGTAGGTCGGCCAGCGATAGTGTAGATGGGCCATCGACAGTGTAGAGCGGCCACGTGCAGGATAGTGTAGGTCGGCCAGGGGTAGTGTAGATGGGCCCCCCCCCCAAAAAAGGTGTGGAGGCAGGAGAGCGTGTGGCGGGGCTCGGAGAGAGAGTGGCTCGGAGAGAGAGTGGCTGGAGGGAGCAGGAGGACAGAGTTATAAGGCAAGGGAGTGCGGGAGATTATGTAACAGGATAACCGTCGCGAGGGGGGGGGGGCCCTTCCCCGCCGTGAATCAAACGCAATGCACACATTACGACCAATCAGACACCCTCTACAGCCTGGGTGGCGACGCCCTAATAGGGGCAGCTGTCACTCAACCCCAGCTGCAGGTGGTGTCCATAATGTATGCAGGATGGCTGGGTGGCTTGCCCATCGGCCCTGTGGTAACAGGTAGTTGCAGACAGTTACAATAAACATATTAAAAATGTCCTTCCCCTCCACTTGCACTCATACTGGTGCACAGAGGGAACATTTCACTAAACATTAACTGTCTCTTACATATGAACATCACGTCATAATCGTTGTCACTGTGTGTTATCATATTTTCCACATAGTCTCTTATGTCACACCGCGAGTGGAGCACCCATTGCTTCTCTGTTACATAACCTTGGTCCCCACTCCGTCGCCTGAGAATAATAATGCTTTCTGCCAATATATAAATCCGAACTGAAAATCCGGATATTTTTACAATAGGCTTCTACAGTAACAGCTTCTATTCAATTGCCTCATGTGGCGACAAATGGTTAATGAGTGTACCAGTCTGACCAGTATCTAAGTTAGATATGTAGAAACAAATTGAGATAATTGCTTTGGTTTTGAAAATTTGAGGTTTTGATCAGACTATGCAGCTTTAAACAAAATACCAAGGAATCAGGATGTATATAATTGGTTAGTTCGAATCCCATTCTTATACAACCTTAGATGTTGCCAGAACATAAAACCCAAACAAAAGTTAGGTATGGACGATAATACAGTCACAATCAGGATTGTTGAAACCTGACTTCCGGCATTTTTCCGCGATTCCCTGACAGTTCTAATGTTATGTATAAACTCTTATGCGTATATTATTCATGCAATGTAATTATCCTATTATCCTTCTCTACTTGTCTTCTCCCCCAACTCCTGGACAACTTGTAAGTTTACTGTGTTGGGTAGGTGGAGCTGGTGGTTGGTGTGCGGCCTGGAGGGCAGGTTAGCTGCTCCAAGCAGCCCTACTCCCCGCCTTCCCTCCAGGTGGCCTCCTGCTCCCCCTCCTTCTGCCCACTCCACCTCCTATTTTTGCTCAGTAAAGACGTGTCAGCTGCTCAGTAAAGACGTGTCAGCTGCTCCGCTGCTCAGTTCTGACACACTGGTACACGTGGCTTCTATACGTGAACATGAGCAAGGAATTATGCTCGGCCTGCGGCGAGGAACATGAGGCACCAAGGGGGGCCAAATGTAAGAGGGCCAAACTTCCTGCAGGAAAGAAAATTGTGAAGAGCGAAATGGAGGAGGATGATCGCACGGAGATGTCGGAGCAGACAGGAGCGAGCGGCGTGGACGGGACGCGGGCTCGCAGGGAAAAGAAAGCTACTAAATACAACCGGGAAGTGGCAGTCATCGAGGACGAGGAGGAGCGAATGTTGAGGGAACGACTCGAGCAAAAGGCATGCGAGCGGCGTAAGATGGCGCTGAGAGCGGCGTTGGAGGAGGCCGATGAGGAGGACACGGTCGTGAAACCACGTGGCCGGGACAAAGAACGTAAAGCACGGAAGCCGCGGGCTAGGGCGGCGCTACCTGCTGGGCACGGTGACCCGAGCTCCAGCTCTTCCTCCTCAAGTTCTTCATCAAGTTCAAGCAGCAGCAGGAGCAGATCGAGGAGCCGGTCACGCCGTCACAGGAAGCGCCGCAGTAAGTTTGCCATTGACCGTTATGTAAAAGGGGAAAAGAGTATCAAGAAGGTCAGTTTTATAGAACTTATGTACGCGGCGCTCCTGTGGGGCATGAAAAAGGCGGAGAAAGTCGGGATGGAGATGCACCACGTCCGTGGCTACATGGGACATTTAGCGTATCTTTGTATACATGCCACCACGGCAAACTATACGGACGATGCTTACAGGGGCTATGATAAAGCAGTACGCGAGAAGGTTAAGGAAAGAGGCCTCAAACATTTTAAGCTAGGTGATCAGGAGCTGTCACTCCTACACTTTAATCTGGACAATGCTAAGGCGCTAAAAGATACTAAGAAGGTGGCAGCCGCACGCACGGGCACGGGGGCTAAGAGGAGCTTGGAGCGTAGTAGTAAGGTCAAAGGTGCGTGTTACGCCTTTAACTACAACAAAGACGGTTGCACAGCCAAGGACTGTAAGTGGGAACACCGCTGTCTCGCGTGCAAAAGCAAAGATCATTCGATTGAATCGTGTGTGAATAAACGCTACTGACTCCGCCTTGGTGGGGCCGGGGTGCATGCGTGTAGGCGCGAGTTATGCATGTGCGAGCAAGTAGAGGCAAACACGTGTGGGCTAGGGCCACATGAGCCTAGCGGGGGGCCAGGCGGTGCTTCTGCCAGGCCGGGTGACATTAACGGCTTGCCCGGCGGGGAGCGGGTTGTGGGCTATGAAGGGGCGCCGCCCGCTGCCCAAGGTTGCGTAAGTGATATCGTGTGTCCAAATGTTCAACAATGTAAGTGTAGTAGTGGGTCGGGAAGCGACTCACCGTGTGGCTATAACGTCACACGACCTGCCAAAGACACTAATCAAATCGCCGTTGGGAACTGTTGTAATGCACGCTCGGTTGTTGTTACCAAAAATGTTGACTCGCTTAATACTACCGACACGTATGTTAAAAACTTGGATGTAGCGGTAGATGCTCCCCAAGTTGCTGTTGGTTGCATGCTAGACGATGCCACCTATAACCCTAAATGCTTGATTGAATGTTCTGTGCAACCCCATACCGATATTGTTGGTGGGGGTTTCGAAACGGTTATCCATAATGGGTCGTTTGATAAAAATGTTAGCACCAATGCGACCCAGGGCGAGCCAAGCTGCAGCAGGTCGAGCGGCCGCAGGCCGCAGCCCAGGGAGGTTGCGTCAGCGACCACGTGGAGTGGGGTAGGGGCGCGTGTTCGCCTAGGTAACGCCGCGGGAAAGCCAGTGGCGGGCAGGGACCACGTGGGTGCCCCAGTCGCAGGCGCGCACCCGGGCTTGGGTAGCAATAATGCAGACTGGCTGCGTGTGGTTGGGCCGGCCGAGGCTCGGGAGGCTATGGAGGGCCTCTTCTGTACCTTGTGGGTGATAGATGTGCAAGATGAGGGTATTGTCGAACTGTTTATTGATATATTTACATCTTGTTTACAGGGCAATTGTAACTGTATATTTGAGGTACAGGGTGTCCCAGCCCAGCTCCGCCCTTGCCGTATGTTCGCGGAATGTCTGTGTAGGGCGATGCAGACCCAGACTGGGAGTATTTGTTACGGGGTGCATGTTTTGGCTTCAGGGTGGTGGATGACGACTGTGACAGCAATTATTATTGTGCCAATTACACCTCGATTACGAACACCGGAGTGTGTGATATTATGTCGGCCCGCATTACAGATGAAATAGAAAAAGGCTTGTTAACAGTGGTGGAGAAGCGGTGTGTGTGTACGCATGCCTTGGGTAGCGTGCCGAAAGGGCACAACGATTTTAGGGCCATAGTAGATTGCTCCAGCCCGGCGGACAGCTGCGTGAACGAACACACATGGTCGTGTAGAACTAAGTTCAGCTACAACTCGGTAGAGGACGTGACAGAATTATTGCAGGCGGGGGACGTCCTCGCGACGGTTGACATCAGCAATGCTTATCGTGCGGTGAACACACACCCAGACTCACGTAAGAAACAGGGGCTAACGTGGGATTTTGGCGAAGGTATTGTTTTCTTAAGGGATAACAGGCTATGTATGGGCCTGAGCAGTAGCCCCTTCGTCTTCTCCAAGATAAGTGACCTGATAGTGCGCTGCCTATGCAGGGAAGGTTATGACCAGTGCGTAAATTACTTAGATGATTTCTGTGTGCTGGGACGGACAGTGGGCGACTGCTGTGCAGCCCAGGGGACTCTAATGTCGACACTAAGAAGGTTAGGTTTCTCAATCAGCTTTAAGAAGTTGACCCCAGCTGAACAGATCACAAAATTTCTGGGGATAGAAATAGACTCAGTCAAGCTGGAACTACGTCTCCCAAAGGAAAAAACTCGAGAGACTGCAGGGGCAACTGGCGGGCTTCCTTGGTAGACGAAAAGCCACAAAGGGGGAGCTGGAGGTCCTGGGCGGAATATTGGCTCATTGTTGCAAAGTGGTGCATGGCGGTCGGACCTTTTCAAGGCGAGTTTATGACTTAATAGCGTCAGTCAGGAAAAGCCATCATAAAGTGAGACTGAACGAAGATTTTCGTCGGGACATCGAATGGTGGCTTGAGTTTGCGGCCATCTTTAATGGGAAAGCGGGTATAATACCACCCAGTTCTAACTGTGTGTCGGTGTACAGTGATGCTTCGCTCACAGGTTTCGGCGCGCTCCACGGCGATGACTAGCTGGCGGGAGTCTTCGATGGCAAACAGGTAGTAGGGTTGGAACTGGGCCATCACTTATGCGGGGCGAGGGACGAGGGCTGTCAAAGTGATAATATAAATGTGTTAGAAATGTGGCCGGTCCTTGTGGGGGTGAGACGATGGGCGCAAGGTTGGAAGGGGTCTAACGTTATGTTTGTCTCAGATAACACCCAGGTGGTCGCGGCCTTACGCACGGGTAGGAGTAAAAATAAAACAACCATGAAATGGCTTAGGCTGATTTTCTGGGAATCGGTGAGGTTGAATTTTAATGTGATGTCAGTTTATATTAACACAAAAGATAACATCATCTGTGATGGCCTCAGCCGGCTGTCTGCCTTCAAAAATATAGCGAGGATCAGGGATGCAGACGTAGCAAAAAGAATGTGTTGCCACCACTTGTTTGATTGTTGAATTGGTTCTTGCAGACTGGGAGGCCCTCGGTAGGGAACGGCGGGTTTTTGAGAGGGCTCATTACACAGCATCCACACAGAAAACAAGGTCGGTCCAGGTTCGTGCTTACTTGGAGTTCTGTGAAATGTTCGAGGACAGGCTAGAACCCTACCCTTGTGGTGATGACCAAGTTTGCCTGTATATGACGTTCTTGGCTAGGCGTCTCTGTGCATATTCAGTCAGAAACTACCTGAGCGCCTTATCAAATCACCTAAAGGACTTAGAGTGTCCGCCCATTGACTATCGCAGCCACAAGGTGAAGAAGTGTCTAACAGGTATTAGGCGCTTGAAAGGTGACGGCGTGAGGCAGGCCGCCCCTATGTTGCCCCCGGGGCTGCTAAAAGTTTTTGACTTGCTACGACCTTCCCTGGGGCACACCGCAGTGCGGGCTGCGATGTTACTGTCATTCAGGGCCTTGTTAAGGAAAGGCCACGTGACGGATTCAGATTGTGCATTTGTTAGGAGGGACGTAACCTTCCACCCATGGGGTCTCATGTTGCACGTGAGGAGATCTAAAACCATTCAATACAATGAAAAGGTACACCGTATCCCTGTGGCTAATGTGGGGAATAGGGCATTGTGTGCGGTGTACTGGGTAAGGAAGCACTTTGCAGGTTGCCCGGCCCCCCCTGGAGCCTTGGCTTTCAGGATGCCTAGAAGAGGGCATTCCGTCCCCTTGACTTATAACTACTACCTGAGCGTGTTAAAGATGATCTGTGCAGGTGCAGGTCTGGATCCGGATAATTTCTCTACACACAGTCTCAGGAGGGGGGGTGCTACCTTCCTTCGCTTGTGTGGCGCACCCATTGAAGTGATAAAAGAGAGGGGGGGACTGGAAGTCAGACGCTGTCTTCCTGTATCTCCAGGCCTCTTTGGCCGAGAGACTGACCACCGACATGCGGGTGGCTTTGATCCTGGATCAATTGTTGTGAACTCTTGCTTGGGGGGTTTGGTCTCTTTAGGGGGCCAGCCAGAGTTATCGGCTCGATCCAACTTCCTGTCTTGTGTTCCTTATGTAATGTAATAATAATGTTATGTATAAACTCTTATGCGTATATTATTCATGCAATGTAATTATCCTATTATCCTTCTCTACTTGTCTTCTCCCCAACTCCTGGACAACTTGTATAAGTTTACTCTGTTGGGTAGGTGGAGCTGGTGGTTGGTGTGCGGCCTGGAGGGCAGGTTAGCTGCTCCAAGCAGCCCTACTCCCCGCCTTCCCTCCAGGTGGTCTCCTGCTCCCCCTCCTTCTGCCCACTCCACCTCCTATTTTTGCTCAAATAAACTATGCGGTAGGTCTCTTTAGGGGGCCAGCCAGAGTTATTGGCTCGATCCAACTTCCTGTCTTGTGTTCCTTATGTAATGTAATAATAATCCTATAAGTGAAAATCCGAGTTTTCATGGAAATTCGTCATCGCCATTTCCGCGGTTCTTGTTGGCCGGAGACCACTTTCATCCCTGATTTATAAAATCATGCTTTTAGGGGAGAAAAGGAAGAAAATATAGCACCCTCAATGGCATGGTCTTTAAATTAAATTGTTTAAAAAAAAACCACATTTGCATTCCAATTGATTTACGCTCTGCTACATTCTTACTTGCAGCTTGACTCTCATGATGGAATGTTGGAATCCCATCCCCGTCAAGAGACCCACCTTCAGGGCTATAGCCACAGATTTAGAACGCTTAATAAAAGGAGCAGAAACAGTATCGGACAGAGACTCCCACGCAGACTATCAGAATATCCAATTTCTTTGAAGCAAGGCTACCTCAGATAACTTAAGACAAGGACTGTTCTTATTTAATTCAATTACTTTTGTTCTGAAATTGTATATTCATGTAAACACCGGACGTGGTGGCCGAATCGGTAGAGCGCATGCCTCCTTGTGGATGTAGGAGATCGGGGGTTCCATTCCCGGTCAAATCAAACCAATGACTTATAAAATAGATACTTGTCGCTTCCTAGCTTGGCATTCAGTATTCATATCCAGCGGCTCGCCGCTGGAATTTAAATGCGCAACATGGAGGGCAGCGCACTGGGCGACAGCCCGGGCTTGTCCACCTGTCACATCCTGATAAGGCGGGGGGAGGCTGCGACCCCGTAGGTCGGCTGGGGCGGCGCGGGGGTGCTCCATGGCGGCGAAGCGCGACAGCGTGCTAATGACCGTGACGCCCATTAAGATAGGCGGGGGGGAGGCCTCTGCCGCGTCCCGTCTGTGCCGCCCAGCTGCCGCCACTCGGCGGCCCGCGCGCACCCGATTCAGACGCTTTGAGCTGCTCAGCCTTAGCGCCATGACAGCCTCTCCGCCCCTCCTCCAGTACTGTGCGCATCCATCATGGCGGAGGACGGAGTTGACCTCTCCCTCCCACCCTTAAAGAGAAAAAAAAAGGGGGGGGGACGCTGGGCCTGCGGGGGAGGGCGCGCCACCCACCAGACAGCGGGCCGGCGTGCCACCCTTCCCCCTGCAGGTACTGGGTTCGATACCCAACCCTTGACTTTACCTTTATTAACTTTAATTATATTATTAGCTTTTATATATTGTTACATTGCATTGCATATTTCTCATGCCCATTGGGGCCGCGCGCGCACCTGCTGCTCAGGTGTGTCACTCTCATGTGCTTGTCTGTTACATCACCTGTATAGTTGGACTTTAATAAAAAGTCCTTTTTACTCCGCCCATGTGTTGGCATTCATTTAAATAGTTTAAGGCCTGTGACTGGTTAGCTCAGTGTCAGGATAATGTGACTGAGTGGGATATCGGGTCATGGCGCTGGTGGCCTGATTTCCCAGTGGGACAGTACTATAAAGTTGCCATGAGTGTGCACTGTCACAAGTCGGTACCCGTCCTGATATGACCTTAGATGTTGCCAGGACGTGAACTTCCAACAACCAACCATATAAAGAACAGGTACATAATAGAAATATAAAATAATATAAGATCAGGGTAATGTCAGGAATTGAAAATTGTACGGGTACTGAATATGTGAAATGTATTATGTTAAAAATATACTGTGCTTCATTGTATACATGTCAATTATGGTGTGTTTATAGAGCTGAATCTTTTAGAAAATTAGGCCTAGTATACAATAACATACACCACTATTGTGTAAGCACTGGAGAAATATGCTACATACTTATAGTTACAACCCATTAGTTTTTTTCGTATGGATGTAATATTCTCGAATAAAGTAATTGAATTGAAATTGAATATATCAAATGGTTTAATCAGATAAAGCAATAGTATAGGGTACATGCTATATTAAGGTTGTCAAAGTCTTTTTAGTCATGAAGAAAATCCGTTGTTCATTTGTATTAAATTGAGGGAAGCTACAGAGAGCATTTATACTGAATCAAATTGGGTATAAGTGTCACTATTGGCTGTACAGAGTTAAAGCAAGTATTACAAGGTTGTAACAGTCAGGTGTATTGAGCAAGTATTGCAAGGTTGTAACTGTCAAGTGTATTGAGCAAGTATTGCAAGGTTGTAACAGTCAAGTGTGTTGAGCAAGTATTGCAAGGTTGTAACTGTCAAGTGTGTTGAGCAAGTATTGCAAGGTTGTAACTGACAAGTGTATTGGGCAAGTATTGCAAGGTTGTAACAGTCAAGTGTGTTGAGCAAGTATAGCAAGGTTGTAACAGTCAAGTGTGTTGAGCAAGTATTGCAAGGTTGTAATAGTCAAGTGTATTGAGCAAGTATTGCAAGGTTGTAACTGTCAAGTGTATTGAGCAAGTATTGCAAGGTTGTAACTGTCAAGTGTATTGCGCAAGTATTGTAAGGCTGTAACTGTCAAGTGTATTGAGCAAGTATTGCAAGGTTGTAACTGTGAAGTGTATTGGGCAAGTATTGCAAGGTTGTAACTGTGAAATGTATTGAGCAAGTATTGCAAGGTTGTAACTGTGAACTGTATTGAGCAAGTATTGCAAGGATGTAACAGTCAAGTGTATTGAGCAAGTATTGTAAGGTTGGAACAATCAAGTGTATTGAGCAAGTATTACAAGGTAGTAACTGTGAAGTGTATTGAGCAAGTATTGCAAGGTTGTAACTGTCAAGTGTTTTGAGCAAGTATTGTAAGGTTGTAACTGTCAAGTGTATTGAGCAAGTATTGTAAGGTTGTAACTGTCAAGTGTATTGAGCAAGTATTGTAAGGTTGTAACAATCAAGTGCATTGAGCAATTATTGTAAGGTTGTAACTGTCAAGTGTATTGAGCAAATATTGCAAGGTTGTAACAGCCAAGTGTATTGAGCACATATTGGAAGGTTGTAACTGACAAGTGTATTGGGCAAGTATTGCAAGGTTGTAACTGTGAAGTGTATTGAGCAAGTATTGCAAGGTTGTAACAGCCAAGTGTATTGAGCACGTATTGCAAGGCTGTAACTGTCCAGTGTATTGAGCAAATATTGCAAGGTTGTAACTGACAAGTGTATTGAGCAAGTATTGCAAGGTTGTAACAGTCAAGTGTATTGGGCAAGTATTGCAAGGTTTTAACTGTCAAGTGTATTCAGCAAGTATTGCAAGGCTGTAACTGTCAAGTGTATTGAGCAAATATTGCAAGGTTGTAACAGTCAAGTGCACTGACCAAGTATTGCAAGGTTGTAATAGTCAAGTGTATTGAGCAAGTATTCTAAGGTTGTAACAATCAAGTGCATTGAGCAATTATTGTAAGGCTGTAACTGTCAAGTGTATTGAGCAAGTATTGCAAGGTTGTAACTGTCAAGTGTATTGAGCAAGTATTGCAAGGTTGTAACTGTCAAGTGTATTGAGCAAGTATTGCAAGGTTGTAAGTGTCAAGTGTATTGAGCAAGTATTGTAAGGTTGTAACAATCAAGTGCATTGAGCACATATTGCAAGGCTGTAACTGTCAAGTGTATTGTGCAAGTATTGCAAGGTTGTAACTGTCAAGTGTATTGAGCAAGTATTGCAAGGTTGTAACAGTCAAGTGTGTTGAGCAAGTATTGCAAGGTTATAACAGTCAAGTGTATTGCTCATTTCGGAGCAACGCACCTTTCATATATGCTGCAGGTCAGCTGTGTATTATAACAATTATGTATATAGTTTAGCTCATGTAGTGATATTCCAATTATGTAGCCAAACGTATGCAGCTGTGATGTCGTTGTAGGAATTTATTGAGTCGACGTACTGGAAAAATCACTTGAAAGGGAAATGTTTTCCAAAAACTAAACCCACAACAAATGTATGCCAGGACTATAAAAACACAGAAGATTTCGTGAAGATAAATTAATTCCGTAATTCCTTTGTAGTTCAGGTATATTAATATAATCACTAATTTGATTGGCCTGACTCAATTAATTCGTGACCAAGTGACTTACTGTTGAAAACTAATTGCCTTTGTAATTAAATTATCCAAGTGATATATTTTTGTGCTGTAAGTGCATACTGTTAATACTACCCAAGAATGATCTATGGATGTAGTTCATATATATTAATAAAATCACTAATTTCATTGGCCTGACCCAATTAATTAGTGACTCAATGATTTACTTTTGAAAACTAATTGCCTTTGTAATTAAATTATCCAAGTGATATATTTTCATGATGTATGTGCATACTGTTAATACTACCCAAGAATCATCTATGGATGTAGTTCATATATATTAATAAAATCACTAATTTGATTGGCCTGACGCAATTAATTAGTGACCCAATGCCTTCACTTCCGGTACCATTAACCCGGCTGCAGGCGCTTCTCACCAAGACGCCAAACCTGCAACATCTCACGCCTTTTCTTGGCCGCCCACCCAGTCCTACAAACAATAGGACACTACACTGATAAGGTTGAGTCTTAGAATCGAACCACAGACCACCCAATGAACTAACTATTTGATTTCAATACAATTCATGCTGAAGTTATGCTGAATAAAATGCATTCTAAGTAGTCCCTTGTCGTGTCAGGAATTAGCATACTGCGGCTGAAAACTACAAAATACTCAAAAGTCGTGTGGGTAGGCAGGTGTGTATTTGGTATGTAACATGACCCCGGCACAAATGTAGGGATGCAAAAGGGGGGGAATACATTATAGGGGTAGGATCATATTCGGCGTTTATATTTGTGTAATGCACAACAACCCCCTTATATATAGAAGAATAGAAGAAGAATAATAATACTAATAATAATAATTCCCTTCTGCGCCTTTATACTCGCATAATGCTTATACATCACATATGACGTTTGCACCGTGCTAAGACTGCCATGGCTATGGAACGCAGCGTCACCCAACGGATACTACCCGAACTAACATGTTTTCAGTGTCTTATGCACCGCAAGAGGGGGGGGGGCACCTTGTTCCACCCCTTACACGCAGACATACGTTCGTATATCTAAGCTATATATAAAGTGATCGATATAGGTGAGTGGTCAATCTGTGGAGGTGGTCGGTTAGAGAGGTTTTACTGTATGTGATGTATAACGCATTATGCGAGTATAAATGCAAGGGTAACATGTACAGCCTATATTTCCTCTGTGCGCATCGGGGGAGTGCACCCCCCCCCTCTCCCAGCTGTCGGGTAAATTACCGGGTGGGCGCCCTCCTCGCGTCACACACTGGAGGACATTTTTTTAACAGTGAAACCTCGCTAAATCGACCGACCTCGGGACTGACTTTAAGTGGTCCATTTAGGGAGGTGGTCGGTATACGGAGTTAGAATATCCTTGCAATGGTATTGTTGGGACCTAAATAAATCGATCGATATAGGGGAGTGGTCGATCTATGGAGGTGGTCAGTTAGAGAGGTTTTACTGTATATATATTGCATGTAGTTATAGCACGTTAGTATGGCCGCATTTAAGCACTATCCAACCAAAACAATTCTGTTTCAAGTCATCCCTCTAAAATAAAAATCATTTATCTGACAATCTCGCTTCCGACTATGGGTGTGTGAACAAAATAGTTTGGATTAAGGGCGGTTGACTGTATACATTTATATCATATATATCATACATGTGTGGACTGCATAATTTAATTATTACCATTACAGTACTAATATGAATGTCATTCAGAGACGGTTACAGTTTTGCATTAATGGGATGCACTCATGGTCCGTCAGAATTGGTTTTAACTTTTCTAAATAAAACTAAAAATAAATGATAATAATAAAAAATGTATTTTAACCACTTTTGTTGCTGCATTTTTACCAGCTTCATATGACTCATACCATCTCATCATCTCATCTATAAATAGGTCATATGCAGCATAATTGTTAAGGCCGGAAGACCAGTGTCTCAGTACTGAAGAAAGATATTATTCAACTGGAATAATAATTTTGAAAAAAACAAAGAAGTTCTGCAAATAATTAGTATATTCAGCTCCTGGAATAGGCCCTGCGTCTGCATTTAGGTGCTCTGTACATGTCCTGTTCAGAGCCTTTATGTTGAGGCTAAAGAACAAGCGCTTGAAAATCGAAGAATCAAACTAGCGCTGCAATATGTTTTGAAGCTGAAAACAAACCAGTTGAATCCTGTGTATAAAGATCTTGTTTGAAAACACCGATAACGCCATTTATGAAACCAGACCAAATTTCCTTCAGCCTCTCAGACTTTGTATAAAGCCTCACTTCGAGGCTCACTTTGATACTTGTCGCTTCCTAGCCTGGCGCTCGGCATTATTAGGATAGGGCAGGGACTGGTTAGCTCAGTGTCAGGATAATGTGACTGACTGGGATATCAGGTCATGGTGCTAGTGCCCTGGTCTTCCAGTGTGGCAGCACTATTAAGTCGCCATGAGTGTGCACTGTCACAAGTCGGTACCCATCCTGATATGACCTTAGATGTTACTAGGACGTAAAGCAACAAACGAACAAAACAAACTTATATAATATATAAAAACATATATTTTATAAATATTCTTTTCTTAACTATAAAAAACCGAAGCAAAACATCAAATAATTCCCAGCAGGAATCGCAAGCACAGGTGTAAACACGTAAACCACATTGAATTATAAAAAACATTGACCTAGTTAATGAGTGACATGTGACATACTTATTATGAAAACATTTTTTGCAACTTTTCCCGTCAATTTTAAACACATTTCTATGTAAGCCTCACTTGGAAACTTCATAGCGTTTTAAAACTTGTATGTTCGATGGATATAATCAAATAGATTCTAGATAAACAAGAATAGCAATATATATTATATTTTAATTATTGCCATATTAGTAGATAGACTAATAATCGGTATTAATACATCGACGCACATTTTGGTTATACAACATAACAGGGCAACTGTTAATTTGATTATGATTGTATTTATGCTGCCCATAACGGTTAAGTCTAATGACTTGCTTTCACCACTAGACAGTAATAAGCCGTGTTTACACGGGGAATTGTAAAACGATCTAGACAAAGCGATTTATATGAAGTGTTTTAGTGGCGCGTTTACATGGACCGAGTTTGAAAGTGTGTCGGCGCCGGGAACCAGCAGCCTTAGTGGAGAGTCTGTAGCTGGTGAGTACTACTATTTGTTTAGTTTACATTCGTTGATTCACAATATGAATAACGACACCAATGTAGCGGCTATGTTAATATCGCTTGGAATTTAGGGTTAATTTAATTAAATTTCATTATTTGAGTATGTAATTCTGTTAAATATGATCGCATTCAATAGATTTTGGCCTAATTGGTCCCTAACACTGCTGGGCACCAGCGATTAGTTACAGCTGAGCCTGTAGCCGGCGAGCACCACTATTTTACACTATCGCTGCCCGGGAACCAGCTGAATAGCTTCATATAAACCACCTCGCTAGGTGGTTTACATGTACCGATTTATATGAATCGATTCAGCCCTAAAACGCTGCAGAGTCGCGTTTACACGACAAATGTGAATCGATCTAGGCAAGTCGTTTTATATGAGGCGTTTTAAATCGCTCGTGTAAACAGGGCTAAAGTCTCATGGTTCCCCCTTTTTTTCCCTTTTCACTTTCTGTTGTGTAACTATCTACTGCATGCATTCTTTCTCTGTTTGTAATCAACATTCATCATCTTTCATCTCAAGGCCAGCAAAACAAAAGCACATTCAAACCAAGTAAATGAAAATATGTTATTATTAGAATCTAAGGCACTTGTAAATAATCAATATGTAACTACTCAAAGTATGTTTGTGCACATATATATGTATTACATAGAGCATCAGTAATAAGCAAGCGTATCTATGATGTCCTTATGTGATAATAATTCAACACCAAACTACTATGTCAAAAATGTTCACACACAAAAAGAAAGAAAACTAATAAAGATCACATTAAAACCACCCAATAGATGCAATTAAAAACAACAACACTATTATGCAAACCTATACCCCCGCCCCCCCTCCTTGAAACCAGGAACGGCTCGAGGGTTGCTGGCCCCCCGGGCAAGCTGGACCTCAGTGCCCTTACACATATAATTTTTAATAATGTATATTCAAACTCAATGCGATAGTTTATGAATACTGACTAATTAGCATATCGTATTCATAGTACAAAAGAAAATGAATTATGAATTTAATATTAAGTTAAAAACAATTAAATGATACATTTTACCTGGTACTATGGGTAATTCTCGGCATGGCAAAGAGTGGTTCGAATCAACACTACTGAGATGAACACTGCTGCTGCCACATATCGCACTGAACCACCGATCGCCTCCAGACTTTTAACTGAAACCTCTTCACCATGTCGCCACGTAGCGCACTTACTCCTCCATCTCTCTGACATCAAAACCGCCAGTATACGAACCCACGAGGTTAGGCCGATCGCCTTTTTTGACACCACCCACCCCACAGCTTACTAATGTATGTTTCGTTCATAGGGTTGGGAAAGCGGGACGTAGCTCAGGCAGTAAAGTGTCCACCTGTGAAGGTGTCGATCATCCTATCGATCCTGCTCAGTGGACACATTTGCAGTTTGGGCTATCTTCCGTTCCAACCGGTGGTCCACAACTAGTTCATCAAAGGCTGTGGTATGTGCTGTCCTCTCTGTTGGAAAAATGCTTATAAAAGACCCCTTGCTGTTTATCAGAAAGAGTAGCCTATGTGGTGGCAGCGGGTTTCTCCCAAAGAAATATGTCAGAATGACCATATGTTTGATGTCCAAAGCCGATGATAAAAATCAATGTGCTCTAGAGGCGTCGTTAAAAAAACTAACTTTCCTTTTTCGTTTGTAGAGTTTATTCCTGATTTTTTTACGTTCAATGTGAACGTTATCTTGTCTGTTAAGATACTTTGAAAATACGCACTATTATACCACTCTTTCTGCGCTAGGGGAAGTGGAAAGCTTCGCCTGCCTTGGAAGTGTGGTCAACAGACTGAGAGGGACAGATGCTGATGTGAGGGTTCGGATTGGAAGGGCAAGGGCAGCTTTCCGTCAGCTGAAGAATGTCTGAGGACCCTCAGAGCTGCCTAGGAACACCAAGATCAGGATATTTTGCTCCATGGTAAAGCCTGTTCTTCTGTGTGGTGCGGAGACTTGGGGATCAACGGTCACCACCATGAAGAAAATCCTGTCCTTTATCAACACCTGTCTCAGACGGATCCTAAGAGTACGCTGGCCAAACACCATCAGTAACCTGGAGCTGTGGCAGCGAACAGGACACCAGCCTGTTGAGGAGGAGATCCTTCGGAGACGCTGAAGATGGGTTGGCGATACCCTTCGCAAGCCTGCATCCAACACCGCAAGACATGCCCTCTCCTGGAATCCACAGGGGAAAAGGAAGAGAGGCAGGCCAAGAAACAGCTGGCGCCATGACCTGGAGGCAGATGTGAAGAGGTCTGGCCATACATGGAGACAGCTGGAGAAGATGGCCCACCACCGGGATAACTGGAGAGCCCTTGTTGTGGCCTATGCCCAAAGTTGGGCGGTAGGCGTAAGTAAGTAAGTAAGTATACCACTCTTTGCCTCGTCATGAATTATATGTGGCGCCCCCTAGCAGGTGGTGCCCCCGTGCTACTTCCGGAGTTACCGGTACCTTCAGCCATCCTTGCCCGCCCCCCTTTAAGCTGCATAGTCCAATGAAAACATACAATTTTCAAAACCAAAACAATTATCTAGATTTGATTGTACATATCTAACTTAGATGCTGGTCATCACATATAAGGGGATACTGAGTCAATTAATAAAACCTGTTACTGCAGAAGCCTATGGTGATAGAGTTTTGGCAAGCATGCCAACATTAATTTAGCATGTTTCCATTTCAGATATCTCAAAAGCTAGCGATTTAAAATAAAAGTTACTTCAAACTAAAGTAAAGTAGATTATGATGAACAACCTAATATATTTATCTCAGAAAATGACAGAAACTCAAAACTATCGGACTATGCAACTTTAAGGTAATAGAAGAATCTGACTGGACAATACCAAAAGTTGCTGCGGGTGTGGTCATGTGACCATCTTGGTCGCAAGGTGGTTGCAGCTGCTGCACCAAAAACCCACTTGCAATCGAAATGGTCGCCCGCAGTGACCATCATCATAGGTTGCTTTGGTCGCACGGAGGTCACCGGTGACTGTGGGTTCTTTGGTTCAAAGTGGTCACAAAGTGGTCGCAAGCCATAGTGCGACTGGGGCTCTAGACACTGGTGCACTCAGAAAACGCACATTGCTGCATACAAGGAATATTCAGCGGAGATCATAGAAGAAGCTGTCACTGTGAGTTATACAAGTCTATGATTGGTGGGCACACGGCAGGGGTCGTCTAACTTAGCAGTTTCAGGAGGTAATATAGAGAATAAAACGCAATGTAATAAAACGATATAAAATATAAGATATTTCAATAACACGTTTTCTTTTGTAATCCCAGGTGGAACCCAGCTATGTACCTGCGTACATGGAAATTAGGCCTCTGAAGCAAATCAATTTAACAAATCTTTTTACTTCAAATAACTTTCGACGTTAGCCATTTAACATTTTTAAAAGTTACTCCAAACTAAAGAAAAATAGCTTATACAGATCAAGCTAATATAATTTTTTTTTGAAATATTGCCGAATCTCAAACACATCACATTATGAAACATCAACCCAACACTATTCCATAGCTTCCCGCTGCTCGTAGACTCATTCATAAATGAAAATAAAAATAATTTTATTTCCTCTCTACCATATAATAGCCATCACCATTACCCGACAGAATGTGGTGGCCGAATCAATACAAGAGCTGGCTGGCTTCCTGTGCGGGAGGTCGTAGGTTCGAAACCCGACCGAGTCAAACCAATGTCTTACAAAAGTGATACTTGTCACTACCTAACCTGGCACTCAACGTGAATAGGACATGGCAAAGACTGGTTGCCTCAGTATCAGAATATGACTCAGTAGGATATCTGGTCAGGGTGCTGGCATCCCTGGTCTCCCAGTGAGGCAGCACTATACAATCACAGAGAAGTGTGCACTGTCACAAGTCGGGTTACATGTCCGGCTATGACCTCAGATGTTGCCAGGATGTAAAATCCCAACAAACAATACCCAGCGCCTAGTCCGCAACCGGGAAGTGTCACACCTCAAGTGCACACATGCGGCTTGTACTGGGACAGGTTTCCATAGCTACTAGCGCCATCAGTGTAGGCCATGTTGTGGCTGCCCCCTCGGTACGTCGTCCTGTCGTCCTTTCCGCCCTTCTGTCCATCATGCACACCCAGGAAGTAGCTGCTAGTCGGGTTGTGCGCCTGCGCCTCCAGAGCGACCTTCTTCTCCTTACTGCTAATGGACTGACCTGGGGGTGCACATATTAAGGAGTATTTATAATTAAAATATACCATTTTTATGCTAAAGTACCAGCTGAAGTATATCTCTGTCTTGTTTTTTGTTATTATCACTAAAACATGCATTGTCCAACCCATCTATTTTTATTCCAAAGTATATTTTGTTTTGCTCTTTTTGTCATTGTTAGTCTGTGTCATTTTAAATGTTTCCAGGAATTGGGCAAGCTTGTGGATGTTGTATTATGAACTAGTGTGATGTTTCTATTTTGTGAAACTACATGTAACTTTAAACAGGTGTCTGCTATCTGACTCTTATAAACACATATGGGTGTTTGTTATACTTCTGCACCTGAATGGCCTAAATAGTGGTTACTAATGGTTTGTGTTTTGTAATATGTAATGGTGCAAGTTGGAGGCAGCCATACAAACAACAACAAAAAACACTGAAAAAAACCCTTGGTTAGTTAAGACATGATATATATTGAAATGTATATTTGTAAAACTAATTCTTGAACATTACTTGCATGAACATGCTATTTTGAGTCACTATTTGATTTACACTACATGATGTAATATTGTTGCTCTATTACCCTGTGAGGGGTCGACAGAGTAAAAATAAAATCATTGTCAAATCACCCCCCCCCCAAATGAAATGGTGATCATCCCCGCGCGTACCTAAAAAATCGCCCGCCCTGATTTATAATTTGTTTAATAATTTTTTTTAACTTTAAAAAATGTGTCAGGCTAGCAGTAATTTTTTTTTTCATCAATTTTTAAGTTATTGGTTTGACTCGGCTAAGGTTCGAACCCAGGAGTTCGAATCCTACGACCTGCCACAACCGCAGGCGGATGCTCAAGTCACTTGGCAATCGCGTCTGGCTACGTATTACGTCTATGTCCCCTGCCAACCCCCCAACCCCCCTAAAGCCGCCACCCCCACCCCCACCCCCACCCCACAACAACAACAAAAACCACCCGCCTGAAACGAATTTATGTGATCGAAAGGACCATCACCAATTTGTTTATTATTTGGCCTAATTGGGATATGATAAATATGATAATTTATAGAGGTGCCAAGTAGATAAAAGGGTGAGTAGGGAGATCTCCGTAATACACACATTGTAAATAGGGAGATCTCTGCAATACACACATTGTAAATAGGGAGATCTCCGTAATACACACATTGTAAATAGGGAGATCTCACTAATACACACATTGTAAATAGGGAGATCTCCCTAATACACATATTGTAAATAGGGAGATCTCCCTAATACACACAGTGTAAATAGGGAGAAATAGCGTGGCCAAAGGGGAAGGTGCAGGGGGGTGGGGGGGGGGGGACGTCCACTTCCACCAGGGGGCTCGGGATAGACACTCTGGGAAAATGTAGAAAAAAGTGATACAAAATGGTGCATTCTGGGGCATCTTGATGAAAAATATGCATACAAAAACCAAACAAGCTAAACTGATTCGTTGGTGGGAAATTACAAAGTAAAAGCAGGAAATCAGAGATGGGGTTATCTTGGTATTATTCTGCATCAGTAACCAGCCGGTAGTGGTCAGGTGACACCCTGCAGACCACCCACAGACTTACTGTCTACCTCAGTGCACTCCACCTGCCCACCAGGCTGCTCAAGCAGCACCCACAGAACCTTCCAGACCGCATGCACCAAACACAATCAGAATCCGATCCGTTCCATAATATACCCATAATCCAAGCATCACACGTAGACCTAACTTAGGGAGATCTCCCACCAAATCTGGAGACTTGGCGCCTCTGAATTTATGCACAGAGAAGATAGCAAAGTTGCAAAATCTAATGGTTCTAAGTTTCTTAAACTTTTGTCCCGTAGATATATTTGGTTGATCGTTATAATCGACTTTACTTTACATTGAAGTAATCTTTATTTTAAACGGGGAAGTAATTTTTAATTTCAATTTATTAGATTTGGAGCTATTTTATGTAAAAAAAAAACAACCATGTCAAATTAATTTTTGGGTGCGCACCGAAATGTTGGATAGAAGTTTAATTTATCCATTTTTGAACATAGCAGCAAACTGCCATAACTGTTTAATGAGTGCACCACTATCTGAATTGGATACGTAAGACTAAATCTATGTAAAGCCAAAATTGGGTGCTGAGAACACAGTGCGCCACATTAACCAGGGTTGACTGTATATATCTGCAGTATAAGCATTATACAAATATTATTTAATATGGAACCCATCGTGTAGTAATTGTTTCTGCTAGATTAGAACCCGCGACCCTCTCGCCGGCATGCTGGTTATGTGGGTACAGCAGCTACAGCAGCCTGGCGTCTGCCCAGCTGCTTAAGCCGGGGGGGGGGGGGTGTTTGGCGCGCTTTCCCCAGCTTCCAACGCTTTTCCCCTCCAGTGGGTGCATTTGGTTCTGAACTCTAGCTTTAAAAAAATGTTGTGTTTAATAAACGGTAGGTCTTTTGGGCCAGCCAGAGTCTCTACTCAATCCAGTTACATATGTCTCCTGTTGTATTAACCTGTAATAACTAAATAATACATATATAATGTTGATGCATACCTTTGGCCGTCTCCTTGATCTTAAGGATGAAGCCATAGATGATAACGTCAAGCAGTTCGAACACTGTGACGACACTGGCACCAAGCAACAGGCCCATGTAACCACCGACGTCACCTACCAAGTACAAGTCTCAGCAGGCATGCTCTAAAGTTGCACAATCAGATCATTTGGAGCTTCTGTAAATTTTCTTAGATAAATCTATCAGTTTTATCATTGTAACCATCCTCACTTTAGTTTGAAGTAACTTTTTTTATTTTAAGTGGTTTACTTTGGAGAAAACCTGCAAAAATTAATTTTGGCAAAGCACACCAAAGCTCTGACACCATAGGCTTCAACAGTGACAGATATTACAGTGAACCCCCGTAATTCCTGACCTAAAAACTTACAAAAAATATCTGTGCAAATTAGGCTAGGAAACCCCCACGAAGCTGCCCTGCAAAGGGGCATGTGATATGTCACGGCCCATCAGCGGGATGCCCAATGGAAGGTAACCATGCCAAGAATAGCCAGATAACACACCACACAGCTACGTACAAGCCTATGATATGTAAATAGGAGTAGGCTAGTCTAGTAATAAGAGTAGAACAAAATAAAATACATACATGCCAAGAAAATCCAAAAAAAACTAACATAGGCTACTAACCATACCAACCAATTATCTATCTGCTACTGAAATGCAGGCAATCAAATACCTTATCAGTAGCTACTGTGTGGTAAGATGACACCAACACTACAACTGGCCAGCATTGAAAACAAGCCTGGGTACCCGGGCTTATATGCTATGGACAGTATAAATACAGCCTCAATAAAAAAACAAAAACAAAAAGAAAACGCGCCCAGATTTAACGCGAATTCTGATATAGCGCGATGATTCATTACACCCAGAATTCTTTAATTCAAATCGAATTGAATAGACTGAACCACAATTTAGTGCGAACCCGCTGTTTTTGCAATGATATTTTGTGGTCCGCAACGATCGCGTCATAATGGGGTTTCACTGTATTATTTGTGTGCGCGTGGGTACATTAGTTGATTAAGCAAGGGGAATTTCAATCATGGACAATTGGTTTTCCTCATTCCACTGCGACCAGACGGGATGGCCGAATGAGTTAGAGCGTCCGTCTCCCGTGCTCGTAGATCGTGGGGTCGAACCCTGGTCGAGTCAAACCAATAACTTAAAAATTGATACTTGTCACTTCCTAGCCAGGCGCTCGGCATTATTAGGACAGGGCAAGATTAGCGGTTTGTTCAGTGTCAGGATAATGTGACTGAGTGGGATACCAGGTCATGGTGCTGGCAGCCTGGTTTCCTAGTGGGACAGCACTATAAAGTCACTATGAGTGTGCACTGTCACAAGTCGGTACCCATCCTGATATGACCTTAGATGTTGCTAGGACGTAAAACAACAACAAACAAACAATCATTCCACTGCTCCTTGCCTTATGCTAGTAATGCAGAGTGCCAGGCTAGATATAGCCACAAGTATACATTTTCAAGTCATTTGTTTAACTCGACCACGGTTCTACTGCACCAAGAAGCTCCTTGTGACCAAGATGGGTGCTCAGAGGTTGACGACCATTGCTTTGGTCACAAGGAGGTCACAGGTGACTGCGGGTTCTTTTGCCCAAAATGGTCGCAAGCTGTTGTGTGACTGGGACTTTAGGAGAAAAGTAGCAACCATATCTTAGCAATCAAGTTCGACCTCGTCTATGGCGATTCAGCATTGAACGAAGGCATCTGAAATCAGACGCCACCTGGCGGGATGCCGTGGTGGTATTGCTTTGAAACGACTAAACATTTGCTGTTGTTTTAGATTAGCACGCTACCTGCCACCTGGTGGACATAACTGGTATAATAAGGGTTGGTTGTTGGAATTTTACGTCCTGGCAACACCTAAGGTCATATCAGGACGGGTACCGACTTGTGACAGTGTGCGCTCATGGCAACTTTATAGTCCTGCACCACTGGGAAATCAGGCCGCCAGCGCCATAACCCGATATCCCACTCACTCAGTCACATTATCCTGACCCTGACTTAACCAGCCATTGCCTTATCCTATTAATGCTGAGCGCCGAACTAGGACGTGACACGTATCAATTTTGTAAGTCATTGGTTTGACTCGACCGGGAATCAAACTTCCGATCTCCCGCACGGCAGGCCTGCACTCTACCGATTCGGCTACCGCGTCCGGTAGGTATAATAAGGGTGTGTGCAGAGATGGTAGCAGGATCCATATTCAAACCACTAATAATAATATGAATTTTTTACAGTAAGTGGATTTCAGTACATACTCATCAGGTCTTCCATGCTGTAGGCCTCCAGCTGGTGAATTATTTGATATCGAAGTTCTGAGAAGTAGACATCCACCTGGAGGAAGTTTCGTCTGCAGTACGAAGAGAACAATATATATGTGGGTCGTTCTCTGAAACTGGAATATTAATTTTACTAAGGCGGGTTATCCATTAAGAGCTGTAGACTTAAAATTGCATAGTCCGATGGTTTTGAGTTTCTGACATTTTCTGAGATAAATACATTAGGTTGATCGTTATGGCATACCTTACTTTAGTTTGAAGTAACTTTTTATTTTAAGAGGCTAACTTTTGAGATATTTGAAGTGCAACCATGCTAAATAAATGTTGGCAAGCATGCCAAAACTATGACACCATAGCCTTCTGCAGTAACAGGTTTTTATTCAATTGCCTCACTATTCCCTTCTGTGTGGCGACAAATATTTAATAAGTGCACCAGTATCTAAGTTAGATATATATACTGTATATGTCCCAATAGGTGTGCACTGTGCGAGTGAAGGCACATGGATGCGCGTCTATTCAAAGTTAAAGAATTTCATGAATTTGTTTTTGTCGTGCCTCTGAAATAAAGTGGGATTGTCTTATTTTATGTGCATTCAGTCTGAATATGATCGTAAATTTTGATTTGTTTTTGTCATGCCTCTGAAATAAAGTGGGACTGTCTTATTTGATGTGCATTCAGTCTGAAAATGATCCTACATTTGTGCGTGCTTTCAATCTTGAAATGGGGGGTGTGCTTCTATTGGGTAGCATGCTTCTATTGGGACATATACGGTAATCGAAATTAGATGGTTGTTTTGGGATTGAAGATTTGGTGTTTTCATCAGACTATGCAACTTTAATGACAGGTGATGGTAACTCACAGGACAAAGCTGGTTGTTAGTTTCTCCTCACTCCGCAAGCGGTTCATCAGGTTCCGCACTTGCTTGATGGCAGTCGTCAGCTGTTGTTCATCATTTGATAGGTCATTGTCGTATTCGTCTGGATCCCACATTTAAAAATAGAACAACGCGCATTCACAATACTAGGGCTGCAGACGGTAACCCCCTGAAAGTTCCATATCCAAGGACTAACAAACTTAAAGCTGCATACTCCGATAAAAACTTAAAATTTTCAAAACCAATGCACTTATCTAGATTTGATTCTACATATCTAACTTACCAGTGCACTTATCAAACATTTGTTGCCACATAAAAAGGAATATTGATACAATTTAATAGAACCTGTTACTACAGCAGCATGTGTGGCATAGTTTGGCATGCTTGCCAACATTAATTTGGCATGTTTGCACTTCAAATACTTAACAAAATTAGGCATTTAAAAGAAAAGTTACTTCAAACTAAAGTAAGGTTGCTTGTTGCGACAAACCTCAGAAAATGACAGAAACTCAAAACCATCGGACAATTCAACTTTAGAAGAGCACTTATTTATCAGGGTAGTCATCCTTGGAACAAACTCGCTGCCAAAACAGGGAATACAACAACCTTCCTGCAATTTAAATCTAGATTAAAGGTTGAGAAGCGAACATAGACATACATTAATAAATCTACCTGGATAAACCACAATTGTTGAGAACAGAGAATAAGAAATATTCCCAAATCACTCCCCATCCTCCCCTTTCTCTCTGTTAATCACCCTAAAAAAAGTAAAATAATTAAGAACCACCAAAAAATAACCTGCACCCTGTAACACCTGACTGAACTAATAAAGCATATACTAACAACAAAGCTATAGTTGACCAAAACAATGTAAATGAATCACACAACCATTATCTGCAGAATGAAAGAAAGTTGATGCTTTCATCAGACTATGAAGCTTTAACAAACCATTTATCTATACAATATCCCAGGGCATATTGTTGTTGCTACTCATCATAGACTACTAGTTTACGGATATTCCACTCAGAGACCAGACGGGATGTCCGAATGAGTTAGAGCGCCCGTCTCCCGTGCTGGTAGATCGTGGGGTTGTGGGTTCGAACCCATGTCGAGTCAAACCAATGACTTAAAAATTGATACTTGTCTCTTCCTAGCCTGGCGCTCGGCATTATTAGGATAGGGCAAGGACTGGTTGGCTCAGTGTCAGGATAATGTGACTGAGTGGGAAACCAGGTCATGGTGCCGACGGCCTGGTTTCCCAGTGGGACAGCACTATAAAGTCGCCATGAGTGCGCACTGTCACAATTCGGTACCCATCCTGATATGACCTTAGATGTTGCTAGGACATAAAACAACAAACAAACAAACTAGTTTACATAGTGTTTAAATCCCTGTGTTAAGACATGGTACCAGAGAGCGTGTATATAAACAGATGAGAGGGACAACTCCCGCGAAAAACGGTAACACAGGCTACAGTGGCGTTCCTGGCGGTTAGTGTTGAACAAGCCTTGAGTTTGCCGGTACGCTCAGTGCAAAACATTTGTTTTTATTCAAAATTAATAGAAATCCAGAACCCTAACCTTATAAATTCAATATAATCTTGTTGGTAAACATGTTTTCTATATGTGTACTAAGCGGCTTGTTTCTATTTGGTGTAGTTTTAGAGATATTTCACTTTTTCTGTAGGAAGATTGCACACGACCATTGACAATGCCTTGAGTCTGCCGTACGCGTAGTGAAAAACGTCAGTTTTATTCCAAATTAATAGAAATCCAGAACCCTATCCATATCAATTCAATATAATCTTGTTGGTAAACATGTTTTCTATGTGTATTCCAATCAGTTTGTTTCTAGGTGGTGTAGTTTTAGAGATATTTCACTTTTTCTGTAGGAAGATTGCACACGACCATTGACAATGCCTTGAGTTTGCCGTACGCGTAGTGAAAAACGTCAGTTTTATTCCAAATTAATAGAAATCCAGAACCCTAACCATATCAATTTAATATAATCTTGTTGGTAAACATGTTTTCTATGTGTATTCCAATCAGTTTGTTTCTAGGTGGTGTAGTTTTAGAGATATTTCACTTTTTCTGGATGAAGATTGCACACGACCATTGACAATGCCTTGAGTTTGACAGCTGTGTCATATACTGTTCAACAACCACCACTTGGAGCGCCACAGTCGGCAGATGTTACATGCTCTAGTATGGGAGTTGTCCCTCTCATCTGTTTATATACACGCTCTCTGATGGTACTTAGATATCGCCTTAGTTTATCCAGCAGGTGGCACCACTGCAATTTAAGGAATCGCTGAATCAAGCTGGCTGAACTATCTTCTGTGGCTGTTTGTTGGGGCTTTACTTCCTAGCAACATCTAAGGTAATATCAGGACGAGTACCGACTGGTAACATTGCCTACTCATGGCGACGGTGCAGTGTTGCCAAACTGGGGGATCAGGCCGACGGTGCCATGACCGGATAATCCACTCACAGATTCAGTTATACATAAAAGCTTCATCCTACCCAGAATAGGGGCGAATGGCAACGCAACCTGTCAGCAAAAACTGCTTGGGTAGTAATTAATTCTGGAGAGGGGCGGGGGGTGATTCCAGTGAGAAGTGTTTCTCTCTATGGGCACAGAGTTGGTGAAATCGGAGAGAATGCAAAAAAACAGATGGTGACCACAGAATGCACCCCATTTGACTTTTAAAGTCTATTAAACTGCATGTTTTGTTATATTCTAAAATTTAAGAGTAGTGGGTAAATATGAAGAGGTATGTGAAGAATATATTTTACTTCTTTGATTAAATCTACACTGTCCGATGTAGCATTACATTTTCAAAACCAAAACAATTATCTAGATTTTATCCTATATATCTACCTTTGATATTCATGCATTTATTAAGCTTTTGTTGCCACATAGAAGGGAATACTCAGTCAATCCAATAGAACCTGTCACTGCTGAAGCCTATGGTGTAAGAGTTTTGGCGTGGTTGCCAAAACTAATTTGACATGCTTCCAGTCCAAATATCTCAATATAAAAAAATCAAAAGTGGCTTTAATCTAAAGTACGGTAGATTGTAACAATCAATTTAATATATATATCTCAGAAAAATGACAGAAAGTCAAAACCATCGGACTAATGTGCTCATTTCCGTTACCCAACCTTCTGACAGTTAAAAAAGGAAGTTTGTTGTTCAGCAGCCTTGTCTCAGAGACGGTGCTGCGAGAGTAACTCAGTCACAACCGATGCAATAACAAATAAAACAGCAGCAAGCAGCAGCAACAACAAGCAGCAACAACAACAAGCAGCAACAACAACAAGCAGCAAGGATCAACAACAAGAAGCATCAGCAACAAGAAGCATCATCAACAACAACAAAACAATAACAAGCAACAACAAGCAGCAGCAGCAACAACAAAACAACAACGAGCAGCAGCAACAACAAGCAGCAGCAACACCAACCAACAACAACAAAACAGCAACAAGTAACAACAACAAACAGCAACAACAACAAAACGCAGAAACAACAACAACGAGCAGAAACAACAAGCAGCAACAACAACACCCCAGCAACACGCAGCAACAACAACAACAAGCAACAACATCAACAAAACAGCAACAAGCAGCAACACCAACAACAACAAAACAGCAACAAGCAGCAGCAACAACAAGCAGCAACAACTACAAACACCAACAGGCAGCAACAACAACAATCAACAACAACAATCAACAACAAGCAGCAACAACAACAAGCAACAACAACACAACAACGAGCAGCAACAACAACAAGCAACAACAATGAGCAACAACAAGGAGCAGCAACAACAAGTAGCAACAACAACAAAACAGCAACAAGCATTAGCAACAACAACACAACAACGAGCAGCAACAACAACAACAACACATATCAACAACAATGAGAAACAACAAGCAGCAGCAACAACAAGCAGCAACAATAACGAACATCAACAAGCAGCAACAACAAGCAACAATAACAAAAAAATACCAACAAGCAGCAGCAACAACAAGCAGCAACAACAAGCAGCAAGCATCAACAACAACAAGCATCAGCAACAAGAAGCATCATCATCAACAACAACAAAACAACAACAAGCAACAACAAGCAGCAGCAGCAACAACAACAAAACAACAACGAGCAGCAGCAACAACAAGCAGCAGCAACACCAACCAACAACAACAAAACATCAACAAGTAACAACAACAAACAGCAGCAACAACAAAACAACAACAGGCAGAAACAACAACACCGAACAGAAACAACAAGCAGCAACAACAACACACCAGCAACACGCAGCAGCAACAACAACAAGCAACAACATCAACAAAACAGCAACACACAGCAACAACAACAACAAAACAGCAACAAGCAGCAGCAACAACAAGCAACAACAACTACAAACAACAACATGCAGCAGCAACAACAATCAACAACAACAAGAAAACAACAACAATCAGCAGCAACAACAAGCAGCAACAACAACACAACAACGAACAGCAACAACAACAAGCAACAACAATGAGCAACAACAAGGAGCAGCAACAACAACAAAACAGCAACACGCATCAGCAACAACAAGCAGCAGCAACAACACCACAACAGCGAGCAGCAACAACAACACATACCAACAACAATGAGAAACAACAAGCAGCATCAACAACAAGCATCAACAATAACGAACATCAACAAGCATCAACAACAAGCAACAATAACAAAACTATACCAACAAGCAGCAGCAACAACAAAACAGCAACAAGAAGCAGCAATAACAAGCAGCAGCAACAACAACAAAACAACAATGATCAGCAACAACAACACGCAGCAACAAGAAGCAGCAATACGCAACAGCAACAACAAGCATCAGCAACAACAACAAAACTACAACAAGCAGCAACAACAAGCAGCAACAACAAGCAGCATCAACAACAAAACAGCAACAAGCAGCATCAACAACAAGCAGCATCAACAACAAAACAGCAACAAGCAGCAACACCAACAAGCAACAACAAAACAACAATCATCAGCAACAACAAGATCAACAACAAACTACAACAAGCAGCATCAACAACAACATATCAACAAACAACAACAATCAGCAGCAACAGGAAAAGAACAACAAACAACAACAACAACAACAAGTAGCAGCAACAACAACAAAAGCACATGAGTTCTGATGAAAACTAATATGAAGTCAAACACACACAACCATCCATATTTCTCACTAGATAAAAGTTTCACCCCGTACTTCTAGTAGCGGTGAATGACGACGGAGTCTAAATACGGGCCAAAATGGCTTTTGTATGGAACAGGAAGTGGAATTACTGCTTCCAGTATCAAATGGCTACTTATATCGGCACAGAGTTGGTGAAATAAGAGAGAATGCAAAAAGACAAGATGGTGAATATAGAATGCCATCGATTTCACTTTCAAAGTCCATTAAGCTACATGTTCTATTAATATTTTTCAAATCAAAAGTAGCGGGAAAATATAAAGATATATTTGAAGAATATATTTTGCTTATTAAATTAAGAATTGATCTGCTCATTTCATTTACCCAGCTTGTCGATAATCTTCGCCACTTTTTCTAATGGGTTGATTTTCACCCCTACTGCAAGTACGGGGTGGATCTTTTATCTAGTTTCTCACCAATGGCATTGTTGATTGGGACAAAGTATTCATCTATGATGTTCTCAATGGTCGTGAGCGCCAGTTCTCGGTGGAAGTCTCTCCTCCGCCAATCGGAAGTGTTCACCGAGTAGGTGAACTTGAATGGCTCGTCGAAATCGGACTCGTCGGGATCCACGCCAAGGACGACGGTGGCGATTGGGGCCTTCCAGATTGTGAGGTTGCGGGTTCGAACCTCAGAGAACCGATAAGGCATGTACTCCTGCACTTTGTCGGCGTTCGCCACAAGAGAACTGTACCTGTGGAATTTTGTAGTCACATGAATATTTTGTTCTATCAAACTCTTCTCCTCTTCGTTTAAAATAGATGTTAGTTGTAAATAATTGGCGTTTCTTAATAAATTATGCGGCGCTTATTGTCATATATTATCATGGCTAAAGTGCCTTCACACTATGCCGAATTGAGCAATGGACAGAATTTTCTAGTCCAGTGGTGTTCGGGTATGATAAGTATAAAAATGTATAAAAATGTTGTGATATCGGGTCAAAGGCCGCCAGATGAACGAACATGAAACGGACATGAAACTGACATGAAACGGACATGAAACATACATGAATGGATAGCCAACAGACGATAAGTGGACTAAACGGACTCAAACCGGACAAGAACCGCAGACGTCAATCCAGGGGCATCCATTCCAAGTTTTGTGCATGTTCAAAACTTGTAATGGATCGGGCCAGATATCAATGGATATGCAATGGATATGCAACGGACACAAACTGGACTTTGCCAGATATCAACGGACTTTGTTCGGTTTCTTTCCGTTTCCTCAATCCGGTGATGTGTGACAGAGCCTTTACCATCGCTTAGACCCGGTGTAGGCCCTACTTTGTGTAATTTGTGTACTCTGTGTACTTTGTGTACTTTGTTTAACTTTCAAGGTCATAGCAGGACGAGTACCGACCTGTTACAGTGCACACTCATGGCGACTTTATAGTGTTGTTGCACTGGGAAACCAGGCCACTGGCGCCATATCCCGATAACCCACGCAGTCACATTATTCTTATTCTGAGCTAATCAGTCTTTGTCCTATCCTAGTAATGCCGAGTGCCAAGTTAGGTAGTGACACATTTCAATTTAGTAAGTTATTGGTTTGACACCATTCGCTTCAGGAGTAACAAGTTCTATTAAATGGACTTATTAAAGCTGCATAGTCTGATGAAATATCAAATTTTCAAAACCAAACCAATTATCTAGATTTGATTTTACATATCTAACTTAAGCCGTGTTCACACGGGCAATGTAAATCGATTCGTAAAAATCGACTTGTATAGTTTGGGTTACATTTCGCATGTGAACGGGCGTCTGAGTCAGATTAGGGCTGAATCGATTCCTGTGATGCGGATTCTGTAAACCACTTGTCGAGGTAGTGTACGTGAATCGATTTCTGTGAACCAATTTATTTTGCCCGTGTGAACGCAATTAGGCGGATTAAGGACCTCACACGCATGCCCAGTCGGGACCTTAGTTTGTTGACTTTCCGGTCGATCAAAAGCGCATATTATATAATTTAGTCTATGAAACCGCTAGCTGTGCACAGATATTTTTTTCATCATTTATTTTTAGGGTTTCACTGCCCAGCAGAAGTTTTGACCCTTCCAAACCAATACGATTCAGTCCATACATATCTAGGTCAAACCCACACTCTCTCGTGGCGACGTCGACTAACCGAAACTGGCGCTGGTTAGTAGCGACTTGCTCATGCGCTGATATCGATTTCCGGCCCAAGTACTGCCCGTGTGAACGGGCGTCTAAATCGATTCATATGATTCGCCTTGTCTAAATCGCTTTACATTTTCCCCGTGTAAACACGGCTTTGGTCGCAATGCGAAGCATTGCGTTTGATGCGAGGAGAGGAAGAGACCCTCCCCCCCCCACGTGTACGCGCAATGCCTACTCCACCCTCGGCAAGATGGCGCAGGCGCGTCGCCCACCTCCCCCGCCCCCCGGGGTCGCGACAGCCTTTACCCTCAGCGCCTCACCCGACGCCTAGCTGCTCGCTAACCATCTCTGTCCCTCCCCGCGCCCGCCAGTTTCACGACCTCAACTGACTGGCCGCCGGCCCGCCCCCCTTCACACCCCCCCCCCCCCCCCTTCCCTTATAAGGCCGCCCGCCGGCCTCCCTCAGGCACTCACCCTCCTGCCGCCTTCCTGCTCCCTGTTTTTCCTGCCTTGGCTCCTCCACCTCGGACCTCTGCCCCAGCTCAGCCTCAGGATGCCTCAAGGAAAAGGACGTGGACGGAAGGGATCCCGGGCCGCCCCCCGCACCCCGGGGCCCTCTCCAGCACCCGGCCTGGGCGAGTCCCCGGCCTACGCCCCGGCGTCCCCCGCGGCGCCCTCGGGCCGCACCTCGGGCTCCGAGATGTCGACAGTGTTGGAGGCACTCCAGCGCATCCAGCTCGACCATCAGCAGTCCGCCGCCGAGGCGCGCCAGGCGACGGCCGACCTCCACGCCCGGATCGACTCCCTGGAGACCGGGGAGCCCCGCCCCGCACCGGTGATCCCCTCATCTGCCCCGAGGCGCCAGGCCGCCCCGACGCCTCGGGCGCCTACCGCCACCACAGCCCGGCCCCCGCCGCCGCCTCAGGCGTCCCTCCCCGGGGCCGCGCACCCGGAGTACGAGAGGTACCGTCACCTCTCCAGTCAAGCACCGCCAGCCACCTCGCCGGCCTACCACGAGGAGGCCATCCGGCACAGCCCCGCCTCCGCGGCCGACGCCGTCCGGGACATACTCGCATCCGCCGGGGCGCGACACTCCGTCAGGCGCCAAGGGATCCCGGCCAACTACATCTTCCCCTCCGACCTGGTGAAACGAGGGGCCGAGAGGAAGCCGGTGAAGAGGGGGGAGGCGACGAAGGACGAGTATACCCTCGCCCTCCTCACCCTCATCGACCATCCCGACTTCCCCTCCCACTCCGCCCAGGGACTCCACCACCACCACCTAGCAGTCTGCCAGGATAACCTCATTTACCCCTGGGCGACCGTCCGCCGGTACTCCGAGACCGTGTTTACCGCGATCGCGGACGGAACCCTCCCCCAGGGCTGGCACGACCCGGTAGCGCTCAACCTCATGAGACTAGACTGCCTCGCCATGCCCGAGGACCAAGCCACCGCCGCCCCTGGCCTCCTACCCGACCCTCTCCACCGAGGCGCGCACTTCCCCCGAGCCCAAGCCGACGCCCGCGCCACCTACGACAGGGACACCCACGGGGCCCCCTGCCCGGCCTGGAACCGCGCCCACGTCGGGGAGGCCCACGGTGAGGCGGGGGACAGGCGCCGTCACGTCTGTGCATACTGCGCCAATGTGAGGCGCCTCCTAACCAAACACAGCGAGGCCGACTGCATCACAAAACAAACCCGTGAGCGCCAGACCCCCCCCTCCACCTCGGCGGATTTTTGATCCGCCGGCCTCCCCCCAGCCGGCCCGGGGGGCCCCCTCCGGCGCCTCACCCTCACCACTGCCGACAGCCCCGCAACTCCCACCGACAACCTCCCAGCGACCACCGATCGCAGCGCCGCCCAGTCTCAGCCGGGGATCACCACCTCGGGCCTCACGCCTCAGCACACAGCCCAGCCCAGTCCCACGAGGAGCCCTCTGCAGATTTCACAGCTGCCGACCCCCACGACACCGCCTTCAGCGACCCACCTGACCCACCCCCAACCGCCACCCCGCCCAGCCCTGAGGACTTCGCTGCCCCCCTGCTCCACCCTCGTCGGACCTCCTCACCGGATGTCGCCAAGGAGCGGGCCTCCTCCTTTTTGGCCGCCCGCTCCCTGTCGACGCAGGCCACGGACACTCGCCGCCCCCAGAGGGAACCTGGCCCCTGACGCAGTGCCCCCCCCTGCCGCCGCTCCCTGCTGCCCCGCCTCTACCCTCGGGCGCGCCGCGAGCCCTCTCCGCCTTTTTTGGTGGAGGGCTCCTCGGCACCCCCTCACTCTACTGACATTTAATCCATCCGAACATTATCCTTCATCCGCTCCTCATGAGCTTCTACCTTCTCCTTACTATATACATTGTTCCTCCTTCTGAGGTCTTCACTCCTCCCCGGAGCCTTATTTACCTTACTTTGCTCCTTATGAGTTCTCTCACTGTCGCTCCCTGGAGCTTATCCATTTTTACCCTGTATGTTCTCTGTTGAGGCGTAGAATAAACGCCTTATTTTTCCACCCCCGCCTCACCCGCCTCCCTTCTTCCGTGTTCGACATCGTGCGCAGGCGAGCATGCGTTTTGATGCGAGGAGAGAAGAGACCCTCCCCCCCCCGTGTCCGCTGCTGCACGCCCCCGCCGGCACGCGGCAGCGTCACCACCTCCCCCGCCCCCCGGGTCGCGCAGCCCTCGCGCCTCACCCGACGCCCGCTGCTCGCCACCTCTCGCCCTCCCGCGGGCCGCCAGCTTTCACACCTCAGCTGCTGTCGCCGCCCCCCCTTCCCTTATAAGGCCGCCCGCCGGCCTCCCTCAGGCACTCACCCTCCTGCCGCCTTCCTGCTCCCTGCCTTTTCCTCCGCCCACCCACCCAACACTCCCTCTCCCACTTTCTTTCCAGCGGTGGAGGGCTCCTCGGCACCCCCTCACTCTACTGACATTTAATCCATCCGAACATTATCCTGTATCCGCTCCTCATGAGCCTCTACCTTCTCCTTACTATATACATTGTTCCTCCTTCTGAGGTTTTCACTCCTCCCCGGAGCCTTATGTACCTTACTTTGCTCCTTATGAGCTCTCTCACTGTCGCTCCCTGGAGCTTATCGATTTTACCCTGTATGTTCTCTGTTGAGGCGTAGAATAAACGCCTTATTTTCCACCCCCGCCTTCCCTTCTTCCTTTTCGCGCATCAGTTACTGATGCACTTATTAAGCATTTATTGTTGCGTAGAAGGCAATACTCAGTCAATTTAACAGAACCTGTTATTGCAGAAGTCTTTGGTGTCAGAGTTTTGGCAAGCTTGTCAAAACTAATTTTCCTTGTTTGCACTCAAAATATCTCAAAGGTTTACCATTTAAAATAAAAATAACTTTGAACTAATGTAAAGTAGATACTAGTGATCGATCTAATATATTTATCTCAGAAAAAATACAGAAATTCAAAACCATCGGACTATGCAACTTGAAGCAAACCAGTATCAAGTTGGATCTGCAGCATCAAATCTAGATAAATGTTTTGGTTTAGATAAAAGTAGATGCCATCATAAGAAGCTTTAATCAATGAATATAAATGAATATTAAAACGAAATGCAAGTATTCGAATATATTTCTTTTTTCTGCTAGAAATTAGGAGTAGTTGTTTTTCAAATTCAATTTGAAGATTTCAATAATCAAAACCAAAACAATTATCTAGATATGATTCTATTGTATATCTAACTTAGATACTGATGCACTTATTAAACATTTGTTTCTGCATAGGAGGTAATACTATGTCAATTTAATAAACCCTGTCACTGCTGAAATCTATGGTGCCAGAGTTTTGGCATGCTTGCCAAAACTAATTTGACATGTTTGCACTTCAAATATCTTAAAAGTTTACCATTTAAAGTAAAAGTTACATCAACCTAAAGGAAAGTAGATAGTGATGATCAATCCAATAATGTTATCCCATAAAAATGAGAGAAACTCCAAACCATCGGACTATACAACGTTCAGAGTAATTTCCATAAATGTTCAATTTGATGTTGTTTGTTGTTGTTTGATTGTTGTTGTTTTATGTCCTAGCAAAATCTAAGGTCATATCAGGATGGGTACCGACTTGTGACAGTGCATACTCATGATGAATTTATAGTGCTGCCCCACTGGGAAACCCAGCCACCAGCACCATGGCCTGATGTCCCACTCAGTCACATTATCCTGACACTGAGCCAACCAGTCCTTGCCCTATTCTAATAATGCAGAGCGCCAGGCTAGGAAGTGACAAGTATCAATTTTTAAGACATTGGTTTGACTCGACCAGGATTCGAACCCACAAACTCATGGTTTCGGATCTCCCCATCTCCCAAAACAGGAGACGGACCCTCTACTCACCTGCTCCAAAGACTCTATAACACTAAGACGGCTCACTCCCTATCTCTCCCATGGTAATGTAAATCTTGCCGTGCCATCTTGTGGTGGGTTTGATCAGCCCGGCTGCTAGCTTGTGTTTCACATGTAAACACATAGGCCTACAAGGCGAGAGGGGGAGTTTACAATAAAAAAAGAGGTATTGCCTGTCATTTGGATTTGGCAGATGTTGTACCTACTGCCTGGTCCTCACCTCCCTCTCCCCCTCCCTCTCCTCACCCACCTCACTCGGCGCTCTCACACCACACCTCCCTCCCTGTCCCCCTCCCCCTTCCCCCTCCCCTCCCCCTATCTCCCCACACATCCCTCTTTCTCCCCCACACTCCCTTTCCCCCTCCCCTTCCCCCTCCTAACCCACCTCAGTTGGTACTCTCACACCAGACCTCACGGGCCCCTTCCTGATGTAAACGGGAGTAGGGGGAGGGAGCTCCCCACTGGTTGCGTGTTGCTACTCCTATAGAACTCCCACCACCACCGCTGCCCCTCCACCTCTCCACCCCACCCAACCCTGCCATCATACACACATTCTGTGTGGTAGGGGTTGACCTTGGGTGTGTGGTTGGGTGTAGGTGGGTATCGTGGGTGTGTAGGTGTGTGTGGTAGGTGTGTAGGATGAGTGTGGTGGAGTTGTAGGTGGTTTGTGGTGGAGTTGTAGGGGTCTTGCAGAGCGGCACCTCACAATCTTTAGCATCCCTAAACCCCCACCACACACCTACACCCTCACCACAACCCTAAACCTCCACCACGCACACCTAAACCCCCCACCACATGCCTATACCCCCACCACATCCCTAACCCCAATCACACCCTCCACCACACACCTACACTCCCACCACACCTACACCACTGCCACACACCTACACCCTCACGAAACACACCTACACCTCAACCACACACACCTACACCCCCATGGCACACACCACACACTTACACCCACAGCACACACACCCACCACAGAATTAGACCACCAACACACACATACCAACAGCCCCACCACATCCCTAAACCCCCACCACATCCCTAAACCCCCACCACACACCTACCAAGTAACAGCAGGGTTTCTTCTGACACTCCAATGCTATCAAAATGATCAAACCCACCACCTGGTGCGCTGGCTGTTCTCTTGATTACACAGTACAGGCTGAGTGAGCCGTCTTAGTCTTATATGGTCTTTGTCTGCTCATTCAGCCACCCTGTCTGGTTGTGTTCAATTTAAAGATTTCAGCAATCAGCCTTGGTAATTTAATTGTGAGACAACAAACCAGTCATGGACGTCTGCACTCATATACATTTCGTTTTCTGCTGGTAATAAAGAGTAATTTCTTTCAATATGGAGATTTCAGTAATCAGCCTTAGTAATTTAATTATGAAACAACAAACCAGTCATAGACGTCTGCGCGCGCCTTGTCCACACGTCGCCGGAGACGCTCAATCAACCGGAACCGGATCTTGACGATGAGATCTCGCGCGTGCGAGATCATGTCATTGAGGCTCTCTTCCATCAGCTCATCCTGGAGTTGCTGCTTCGTGAGCTCAGCAAATTCGAGGTACTTGTTCTTGGTGCGGTTAAATGCAATCCTGTCCTTCACCACCTCGGCTGCCTGGTCGTCAAAGTCGAACGTGTAGTCCAGGTCGAGGTGCACCTTCCGTTCCTTCCAGTAGGTCTGGTTCAGTTTGATCACATCTGCAAATGGGATTAAATGAGCGGGTGGAGCTCATTTGTTGTCATTGCTGGTGGTGGCCTACAGAGAACAGGTAAGCAGCTCCTCCCACCTGCACCAGACGGGATAGCCGAATGAGTTAGAGCGTCCGTCTCCCGTGTTGGTAGACCATGGGATCGTGGGTACGAACCCTGGTCGAGTCACACCAATAACTTTAAAATTGATACTTGTTGCTTCCTAGCCAGGCGCTCGGCATTATTAGGATAGGGCAAGGACTGGTTGGCTCAGTGTCAGGATAATGTGACTTAGTCGGATATCAGGTCATGGTGCTGGTGGCTTGTTCTCCCAGTGGGGCAGGACTTTAAAGTCACCATGAGTGTGCACTGTCACAAATCAGTACCCATCCTGATTTGACCTTAGATGTTACTAGGACGTAAAACAACAACAAACAAAAAACCTCCCACCTGCCAATCACCAACCAACAAGCCACCCCATTGGGCTGCCCTATAATCACCACAGCCAATCACACCTACCTCACCCACAACCACAGCCTCGTGATGGCGAACCCCCTACTAGCCACTCACACACATAGCACCATCAGAGCAACACCTTTTCTCAACCCACCCACCCACAACCAATGCACTTGACTCGGTTAAGAAATAAGCCATAGCTAAATAAAAACAAACTAAGAAAAAAACCACCAATATTATTGCCGTGATTGATGTAGAATTGTTCATTATGATTATTGGTGCAACAAAATGGACTGTTATTATTGAACTCTATTGTGCTATCTATACTATTTAATATTTACTGCTTAACTTTACTTGCATGTCTGATGTTGTTACCGGTTACTCCAGCTGCATTGAGTGGATCTTGGCAAGAGAGACAGGGGACCCTGCCTGCCATAGAAATAAAGTTGTGTTTTTCCCACCTCTTTTATACAGGTCAACTATGGAAATGTGAAGCTGGCAATAGACTACATCACGATTCCGACTGCGCATGCGCTGAAAACGGCCGTGGGAGCAAAGCAAAGGCGTACGGCTATTGACTTTGCCTATACGCACATTGAAAAATGTCAGTTTTATTCAAAATTAATAGAAATCCAAAACCCTAACCTTATAAATCTAATATAATCTTTTTGTTAAACATGTTTTCTATATGTGTTCCAAGCGGTTTGTCTCTAGGTGGTGTGGTTTTATCAATATTTTACTTTTTCTGTATGGAGATTGCTCACTGCCATTGACAATGCATTGAGTACTCTGGCTATTGGCTCTAACACTAGTCTGAGTGCCTAGATCTTTCTAAATCTAAATGCACATGGCATAAGATGTGCTGATTATATTGATGTAAATGCAATGCTGGATCAAAGATTAATATCTTAATTTATTATATATATTTTTTTAGTTAGTATTCTATGTTTCAAACAAGAGCTGAGTAGAGCTGAAACTAGCACATTTCATAGCTGCACCCAGTGTATTAGCATGTGCCATGTGCTTTTGGGGGGGTTGTTTTGGTCTGATGCATCCCACAATGCACCGCGCCGCTGGAACCGTGATGTAGTCTATACGTGGGTTACAACGGGGTGTGGTGGGTAATAAAAACGGTGAAAATAAACCTGACATATTTTATACATGTCAACTATGGAAATGCCAGGCTGGCAATAAGTGGGTTAAAACGGGGTGTGGTGGGTATTAAAAAGGGTGAAAATAAACATGACATATTTTATACAGGTCAAATATGGAAATGCCAGGCTGGGAATAATACATGGGTTACAACGGGGTGTGGTGGGTATTAAAAACGGTGAAAATAAGCATGACATATTTTATACAGGTCAACTACGGAAATGCCAGGCTGGCAATATGCGGGTTACGTACCGTCAATAGCATTCAGGAACTGCTCAAGGCAGTCCTCTTTGAGGTGTGTATACTGAGCAGTAAGTGTACTGATGCCGACATAGAGTTCTCGCAACAGCTTCTGCGTGTTCACCAAGCGACTGGGGTCCTCCTGAGACTCTCGGTATTCGATGATGTCCTGGACGATGTCTGTCAGTAGGGTTCTAACCTGTGTCAGAGATACACAACAAAAGGTGTCAGTTAGTTGCTTGGATATATATGATATATTATAACGTTTCATTCCAATGACGAGTTATTCCATCGAGTTTTGTCCTAATAGTGTTTTTATTCAATCTGTGTACCACCTGAGATTACCAAAAAATAAAAAATAAATAAAAACAAGAAATATATGATGCATTATAGTTCTTCAATTCCAATAGCGTTTTATTCCATCTGCGTACTACCTGAAAACCCCCCAACAAGCTAGGCCCCCTGTACAGAAACCATGATATAATAGCCATGCATATATACAATTTTTAAGCGAGTGGTACAGGCAAGAGGCTGAGTCGTGACAGCTGAATAGGCCAGGTGGCAGCACCAGGCAAGGCAGGGAGCCTGTCCACTCCGCCTGAGTTGTTAAGTGTCAGTAGTTGAGAAGTGTCTAGACATGGTGCAACCCGAGGCACCATTCGAGGATAATCAGTTTACAGATAATTATACTCATATAATGCTTATACAGCATATCGCTTACTTGCTCAATTGTTTTGTAGAAGCGCTCCCCATCAGCCAAGCAGACGTTGTCCGCCTTGGCGAGGCGCTCTGGTGGGAAGGTGAAGACGTCCATGGAGAACTTGAGTGCTGTCAGAGTCGCCTTGACGTCATGCACCATGTCGTTGTACCGCGGAAGCGTCTTCAGGACCACGTCCACATACTCGATGGCCTCGTTCGCGAGCGTCTCGAGCCGACTGTAGAAGAAGCCATAGAGAACCAGGTTCTGCGTGTGCAGGCTCACAAGCTTGGAGTTCCTGATGACGCGATCGATGAGGAAGTAACTGGTGTCGCGACTCGGGCCGTAGATCAGGGAGATCGTCTCGAGTGCTTCTTGGAGTCCCTCGAACTGAACCTCTGAGAGGTCCGACTGGACGGAAGCAAAAGGGTGGTGGTTGGTTCAAGCTGGATAGTCTGATGAAAGCATCTAATTTGTTAACACGCAAAGAGCTTAGCTAGATTTGAGCCTACATATTCAGCTCGGCTACTGGTGTGCTTAATAAGTAGTTAGTGCAACACAGAAGGGAATACATACTAAGACAATTTAACAGAACCTGTTAATGCTGAAACCTATGGTATCAGAATTTTGGCATGCTTGCCACTTGCCAAAATTAATTTGGCATATTTGCACTTCAAGGTAGTCTCTGAAATGAGTCATTTTAAAGCAAAGTTACTTCAAACTAAAATTATAATGATCAATCTAATGTATTTATCTCAGAAAATTGTAGAAACTTAAAATCATTTGATGATGCACCTTTGATGCGCGAAAAGGAAGAAGGCGAGGCGGATGTGGAGAAAGGAGGCGTTTATTGGTACGCCTCAGACAAAGGTATACAACAATGCAAGTGAGGAGGCTCATGAGGAGCAAGATATAAAAAGTAAAATACAACAATGCAGGTGAGGAGGCTCATGAGGAGCAACATATAAAACAAGCAAAATGATGAGGTAAAAGGAGGCTCAGAGGGAGCGGAAGTATACCCTAAGCTTTAAGAGTTCAGGGGAGGGGCGCCGAGGAGCCCTCCACCAGCAGGAGAAGAGATAGTTGGGTGGGTGGGTGGAGAAAACTGGAGCAGCAGGGAGGACGGCAGGATGGCGAGTGACTGAGGGAGGCCGGCGGGCGGCCTTATAAGGGAGGAAGGGATGGCGAGGTCGGGGGAGGTGAGAAAGCGGCGGGCCGGGGGGAGGGCGAGGGAGAAAGCTGAGAGGCGGGTGGCAGGGGAGGTGCGAATGCTGCGCGACGGCGGCAGGTGGGGGGAGGGTCTCTTCCTCTCCACACATCAAGCGTAATGCGAGCATTACGACCGATGCGCGAAAAGGAAGAAGGCGAGGCGGTTGTGGAGAAAGGAGGCGTTTATTGGTACGCCTCAGACAAAGGTATACAACAATGCAAGTGAGGAGGCTCATGAGGAGCAAGATATAAAAAGTAAAATACAACAATGCAAGTGAGGAGGCTCATGAGGAGCAACATATAAAACAAGCAAAATGATGAGGTAAAAGGAGGTTCAGAGGGAGCGGAAGTATACCCTAAGCTTTAAGAGTTCAGGGGAGGGGCGCCGAGGAGCCCTCCACCAAAAGGGAGGAGAGGGCTCGAGGCGCGCCCGAGGGGGCGAGGCGGGGCACGTATGCATGCACCGCCTCAGAGGTCCAGGTGCCTTGCGCCATTATATCGGCCAGGGGCACCCCGGCGCGGTGGCAGGCCTGGGCGGCGCCTCGGCGGAGGCTGTGGAGAGTGAAGGTCTCGGCGGCGGGCACTCCTTGGGCCTTCAGGGCGCCCCTCAGGAGTGCGGTGAGGGAGCGTGGGTCGAGGGGCCGGCCCGAGGGCATGAGGAAGGCCGGCGCGTCGGGGGGTGCCAGGCACTGGGCGAGGGCGCTCCGCCAGGCTGCAACGGGGCAGAGCTTTGATCTGAGGGCGGCAGGGACGAAGAGGGCGACCGTGCCCGAGGGGCCGGAGATGGTCTTGGACGTCCTGATGAGGAGCCGCAGGCCCCCGGGCGCGGGGCGGATGTCAGCGCGGGTGAGGGTGTGGGGGCCGCCCCAACCCTCGGGGCTCGGGGCCAGGAGGTTGGACTGCCAGAGCATCCCGAAGTACCCGAGGAGGAGGGCGGCCCGAGGCACGATCGGGGCGGGGCCGGCTCGCGTGAGGTGGGCGATGGCGAGGGCGAGGTGCTGTGGGGTCAAGCGACATCCTTGGCGAGGCGGGAGTCGAAGCCCGAGGTGAGGCCCCCCGCCCCCTCCACCCAGGACTGCGCCCCCGAAACCGCGTTCTTGATGGAGGCGGGAGCAAGGGCGCGGGCGTAGAGGGAGGCGGTGTAGGACGCGACGTCGAAGGCCGACGGCGCGAGGGGGTCCCGGCCTCGGGCGACTATGTATCCCACGAAGTCCTCGGCTTGACGGCGGCGGTTTCTCCAGGTGGCCGGGGCGAGTGACGCTAGGCGTAGGCGGGCGACATTGGCGACCTCGGCGGAGGAGAAGCCTACAGGCCGGGGTGAAAGGGGAAAGCATCATTAGAGGCGTGGGCGGGTTGGAGCCTGAGGTGGGCCACCTCAGCCCACACCGTCTCAGCCCAGGGGCCGGCGAGGTGGGCGCGGCTGAGGGCGTCGGCGAGGAGGAGGTCCGCTCCGGGCTTGTGGGTGATGCGGAGCTCGAAGGAGCCCATGGCCGCCATAAGCCACAGCTCCCTCGTGCAGGTCCCGAGGGTGGGGTCTCGGGCGCGCCCCGACTCGAGCGCGACGGCAGAGGCCATGTTGTCGGTATTAACGACTACCGTCGCCCCTGTCACGTCCTCGGGGAGGAGGAAGCGGAGGGCGACGACGAGGTTGACCGCCTCGAGCTCGTGGATCGAGGGGAAGCGCGCCCGGAAGCCCGGGGATTACCCTTGGGCATAGAAGTGGGTAGGGGAGTAGGCCCCCCCTCCCGCCAGGCAGGAGTCGCACTCAATTACCAGGCAATGGCCCTCCGGGGCCCGGAGAAGGTGGAGGCCGTTGGTGACATGGCCATAAGTGGCGAACCACCTCAAGTCCCGGAGGGCGTCGTCGGCGAGGGTAAGAGAGGCGGCCCTGAAGCAGCTGCGGAGCGCCCCGAGGAGCCGGGCCATGAATTTCCGTCCGTGGGTCACGCAGCTGCTGACGTGATTGAGGTGGCCTAGGAGACTTTGGAGATCGCATTTCCCGAGGGCGGGGCGTGCGATGCGGGCCTCGCAGTCGTTGACCAGGGCCTGGATCTTGTCGGGGGCGACCCGGATGGTCATCGCCTCGCTGTCGAGCGCGAACCCGAGCCAAGTGATGCGGACAGCGGGGGGATGACACTTCCCGGGTGCCACGTCGAGGCCGAAGGCCGCAGTGAGGGCGAGGAAGGCGTCAAAGGCCTGGCACGCCCTCAGGTAGGAGCCCTCGCACCCAATGAAATCATCGACGTAGACGTGGGCGTGGAAGCCCTCCCGCCGGATGATCCAGGCCACGGCTGTGGTGACGCGGACGCACGCCGCACCCGAGGAGCGGCAGCCAAAGGGGAGGACGAGGTCGACGTATGTGTTGCCGTCCAGGCAGATGCCATACAGAGGGCAGGAGAACGGGTCGGCACGGAGCTGGCGGTAGGCCCGGGAGATGTCGGCCGACGAGACGTAGGCCCCGGTGCCTTCGTTGATGAGGCGGTGGCCTACGTCGGCGACAGACGGGAGCCTGTAAGAGTGGGGTCTCCCGAGGAACTCGCGCCGGGGGATGCCCGAGTTCACGCTCGCTCCCGGAGGGTAGGAGAGGTCCACGATGACCCCCCTCTTTCCCGAGTCGGACTTGGGGTGGGTCATCATGGGGGAGACCTGGGTCCACAGGCTGAAGGGAGGGACGGTGAAGGGGCCGATGAGGGCGCCGAGGGCCAGCTCCGTGTCGACGAACTCTCGGACGAACTCTCGGGTTTTCGGGGGGCTCGCGCTGGTTGGAGAAGGTCGGGCGGGGAGGGGTCGAGGCGGAGTAGTTTGAGGGGAAGCCGAACTCGAGGAAGTCGAGGACGGCGGGGTTGGGGTAGTCCTGGAGGCGGGCGCGCCAGGCAGGTATGTGGAGGCCTGAGGGGAGGGGGATGCGGGCGGCCAAAAAGTTAGGGAGGCCCGCATACCGGAGGGCGGTGTAGGTGCGGGTGAAGGTGGGGTAACGGGCCCACGCCTCGCCGGAGGTTTGGGGCCAGGTGGAGAGGATGGTGGGGCGATACTGGGTGGGGGTGGGGCCGCAGGAGGGGGCAGCGGAGAGGGTGTCCTGGAGGTGGGGGTCGAGGGTGTGGGCCGTGGCGGGAGGGGGGTCGGGGGGGTCGGGTGAGGAGGTGCGGTGGGGTCGGGAGAGGGGGGCTGCGAAGTCCTGCGGGGTGGGGGAGGGAGTGGGCGGGGGAGGGTCGGGGGGGTGGGGGATAGGGCGGAGGGGCGGAGGGTCGGGAGGCCAGAGAAAGGCGTGTCGCCGGGGGTGAGGTGGGGGTCGGGGTCGATGGTGATCGACTGGTGGCGGGAGGCGTTGAGAGCCTTAGGGGCGGGGTGGTGGTCCCCGGCTGAGGTGGTGGTGCTGGGCGAGTCGGCGCCGAGGGCCGCACTCCTGGGGAGTTGATGGTGCTCCGGGCTGGCCGGTGGTTGTCCGGTTGGGGGCCGGGGGCGATATCGTGGGGGCTGTCAGGGCTGGCGGTGGTGGTGGTGCTGGTGCTGGTGGGGTTGTCGGCTTTCTTGGGTTGGTGGGTGCGCCGGTTAAGGGCCTCCGGGCCGGCCGGGGTGCACCGGCGGACTAAAAATCCGCCGAGGTGGCGGGGGTTGCGCGCTCACGTGCGCGCTTGGCCATGCACACGTCCTCACTGTGCATGTTGAGGACCTTGCGCACGTTTCCGCAGTACGCGCACGTGTGGCGCTGCCGGGCGCCCCCTTGGCCGTGGGCCTCCCCCGGCGTGGCTTGGGTGCAGGAGGTGGGGTTCCTGTTCCAGGCGTTGCAAGGGGCGCCGTGGAGGTCCCTACTGTACGGCACCTGGTTGTCTACTTGGGCGCGGGGCTGGGGCCGGGGTCGGGCTGGGTCTGCGGCTCGGGCGGGTGTGGCGGCGGCTTGGTGGGTGGGCACGGTGAGGGAATCCACCCTCACCAGGCTGAGGGCAACTGGGTCGTGCCACCCGTGGGGGAGCCTCCCGTCCACGACCCACGTGAAGATGGTTTCAGAGTAGTTGCGGACGGTAGGCCAGGGATACACTAGGTTGTCCCTGAGCACGGTGAGGGTGTGGTGAAGGAGGCCTGGTATGGAGTGAGCGGGGAAGCTCGGATGGGTGATGAGGGTGACGAGGGCGAGGCTATATTCATCCTTGGTAGCCTCGCCCCTCTTCACGGGCTTACGCTCTGGGCCCCTCTCCACCAGGTCAGAGGGGAAGAGGTACTCGGGGGGAATACCTTGTCGCCTGACCGAGTGCTGCGCCTCGGCGGATGCCAGGATCGCGCGGACGGCGTCGGCCGCGGACGCTGGGGAGTGCTCGACGACATCCTGGAGGTACGCCGGGGGCGGGGCGGCCGAGGGCTGCGCGGCGATGCGGCTGTAGCGCTCGTATTGGGGGTGCACGGCCCCCGGGAGCGTCGGTTGAGGCGGCGGGGAGGGCACGCCGCCCCGGAGACGGTCGCCCGAGGTGCTGGGACGGGTGGCGTAGCGTAGGCGGCTCGCCGCCTCGGTGCGGGCGGGGGCGTCTCCGGCGCACCCTGGGCGCACCCGGACTCGAGGGCGTCCATCCGGCTGGTGAGCTGCCGTATGGCATCCAGGAGCGATGCCTCGATGCCTGAGGGTCGGTCCGCGGACGCCGGAGGAGACGCCGATGCTGAGGCAGGTGAGACGCATCCTGCCGACCCCGAGGAGGGCCCTGGCGTGGCGGGGGCGCTCGTCCGGGAGCCCTTCCGCCCTTTGCCTTTTCCATGTCCGGGCATGGTGCGGGGCGGTCCGAGGTGATGCAGCGGTCCGAATTGAAGTTGGAGAGCCAAATAGAAAACTGGAGCAGCAGGGAGGACGGCAGGATGGCGAGTGACTGAGGGAGGCCGGCGGGCGGCCTTATCAGGGAGGAAGGGACGGTGAGGTCGGGGGAGGTGAGAAAGCGGTGGGCCGGTGGGAGGGCGAGGGAGAAAGCTGAGAGGCGGGTGGCAGGGGAGGTGCGAATGCTGCGCGACGGCGGCAGGCGGGGGGAGGGTCTCTTCCTCTCCACACATCAAGCGTAATGCGAGCATTACGACCAATGAAACACTTCCAGTGGACATTCAAGGTCTAGTGACTTTCACCCAGTAAAGACCAAAGTAAGCCTGAATTTCTTAAAGTTAGATTAGATTAGATTAGATATACATTAGATTAGATATACATTAGATTAGATTAGATAAACATTAGATTAGATTAGATATACATTAGATTAGATATACATTAGATTAGATATACATTAGATTAGATATACATTAGATTAGATTAGATATACATTAGATTAGATTAGATATACATTAGATTAGCTATACATTAGATTAGATTAGATATACATTAGATTAGATATACATTAGATTATATTAGATATACATTAGATTAGAAATACATTAGATTAGATATATATATATATATATTAGATTATATATACATTAGATTAGATTAGATATACATTAGATTAGATATACATTAGATTAGATTAGATATACATTAGATTAGATTAGATATACATTAGATTAGATATACATTAGATTAGATTAGATATACATTAGATTAGATTAGATATACATTAGATTAGATATACATTAGATTAGATTAGATATACATTAGATTAGATATACATTAGATTAGATATACACTAGATTAGATATATATTAGATTAGATATACATTAGATTAGATTAGATATACATTAGATTAGCTATACATTAGATTAGATTAGATATACATTAGATTAGATATACATTAGATTATATTAGATATACATTAGATTAGATATACATTAGATTAGATATATATATATTAGATTATATATACATTAGATTAGATTAGATATACATTAGATTAGATATACATTAGATTAGATATACATTAGATTAGATTAGATATACATTAGATTGATCGCTATTATCTACTTCATTTTTAATTTGAAGTAACTTAAAAAAATTTTTTAAATGGCTAACCTCGGAGATATCTGAAGTGAAAACATGCCAAATTAATTTTGGTAAGCATGTAAAAACTGACACCATAGGCTTCAGCAGTAACAGGGTGTATTAAATTGACGTACTATTCCCTTCTACACAGCAAGAAATTCTTCAAAAGTGCATCAGAATCTAAGTTAGGTCTGTAGGACCAAATCTAGATAAGTAATTTGGTTTTGAAAATGTGACGCTTCATTGGACTATTTTCTTTTTTGGGGGGAGTAGCCTACATTAGTCAATTAAGCAGGGGAAATTTCAATCGCAGACAATTGGTCTTCCTCATTCCACTGCTCCTTGCCCTATCCTAGTAACACCAGGCTAGGTAGCGACAAGTTTCAATTATAAAGTCATTGGTTTGACTCAGCCAGGGTTCGAACCCGAACCCAGGGGTTCGAATCCCACAACCTACCAGAACGGGAGGCGGACGCTCAACCCATTCGGCCATCGCGTCCCTATGCAGCTTTAACTTTTACAAATATCTTTGTTCTCTTTGCCGCAAGCGAAAAACAAGCGGCTTACCTGGAACACATTGAAGAGCGCCTTCATGGAAGCGACAACAGGCTTGATGAAGTTAGGTTCGAAGGTCTTGGTTTTGCCCCTGACGTTCCTGATGAACGCCGTGTAGCGCTGCGTCACATCTATCAAACTCTCGGCCGTCTCGAGAAACCTCGATTCCGACGTACGGTGTTTAATGTTTAGTGCCTCTCTGTAACGACCCTGTGTCAAAGAGTCTTTTCTTTTTGTTCAAAGTTTTTATTATTTGTTATTCCAGTTGAATAACTTCTTTTGTTTCAGCACTGAGGCGCTCGTTTTCCAGCCTTAACGGTGCATAGTCCGATGGTTTTGAGTTTATGTCATTTTCTGAGATAAATACGTTAAGTTGATCGTTCAAATCTACTATACTTATTACTTTAGTTTGAAGTAACTTTGCTTAAAAATGAGTAACGTAGGAGATATTTGAAGTGTAAACATATAGAATTAATTTTGCTATGCTTGCCAAATCTCTTAGCCGATAGACTTCAGCAGTAATATATTATATTAAATTGAATTATAATGAGCTTCTATGTAGAATTATACGCTTAATAAGTTCACCAGTAACTAAGTTGGATATGTACATTCAAATCTACATACACATTTAGTTTTTGAAGATTTGATGTTTTCATTGGACTGTGCAGCTTTAACAGTGACGGTGAATATGAACTATTTATGGATGAGATGACGATAAGGTATGAACAATATTGACAATAACAGGTAGCAATCAGGCATTACAAATATTAAGGGGATCTTATTTTGTACATGTAGACCGGAAGACGGCCATTTACCTTTAGACTATATCATTGATTTCTTGATCATACCTGCAAGGAGACGTTAACACAATGGGTATGACAGCTATTTACCTTTAGAGTATATCATTGATTTGTTGATCATTCCTGTGAGGAGACATTAACCCAATGTGTATGACAACCATTTACCTTTAGACTATATCATTGATTTGTTGATCATACCTGCAAGGAGACGTTAATACAGCCATTTACCTTTAGACTATATCATTGATTTGTTAATCATACCTGCGAGGAGACGTTAACACAATGGGTATGACAGCCATTTACCCTTAGACTATATCATTGATTTGTTGATTATTCCTGCGGGGAGATGTTAACACAATGGGTATGACAGCCATTTACCTTTAGACTATATCATTGATTTGTTGATCATACCTGCGAGGAGGCGTTAACACAGCCATTTACCTTTAGACTATATCATTGATTTGTTGATCATTCCCGTGAGGAGACATTAACACAATGGGTATGACAGGCATTTACCTTTAGACTATATCATTGATTTGTTGATCATTCCTGTGGGGAGATGTTAACACAATGGGTATGACAGCCATTTACCTTTAGACTACATCATTGATTTCTTAATCATGCCTGCAAGGAGACGTTAACACAATGGGTATGACAGCCATTTACCTTTAGACTATATCATTGATTTGCTGATCATACCTGTGAGGAGACGTTAACACAATGGGTATGACTTCCCGTTACAGTTGGTAGTGGATTTTGGATTATGCAGATAAGGGTTGCATTATTCAGTTAAATTATCCTGGTCAGCTATAGTTGTCAGAGACATCAGGGGGAGGGGGGGCACGAGAGGGTGGAGAAAAAAGGTTAATCTACGAGCCCAACCCAGTTCTCTAAGTGGGCCGGGGAGGTTGGTTGGTTGTTGTAGTTTCACCCCCCAGCAACACCCAAGGGCTATACCAGGATGGGTACCGACTTGTGACAGTGCGCACTCATTGCAACGGCAAAGTCATCGAACAAATAATCCATGATCAAATAAAAACCTTCTTGGAAGACACCAACTACCTTGCCAAACAGCAAAATGGCTTCAGAAAAGATAAATCAACCACAATAGCCCTAGCCACTTTATTAGATGAACTGCTGACTAATATGGATAGAGGAGATCTGACAATAACTGTTTTTCTTGATTTCAAGAAAGCTTTTGACACAATAGACCATGACATTTTACTGTGGAAAATTGAAAGGGCAGGACTTGGTCCTAAATCTTGTACATTTATAGCCAACTATCTATCAAATAGACAACAAGTTACAAAAATAAATGGCACTAAGTCAATGGAGAGATCAATTACAACTGGAGTACCCCAGGGTTCCACGCTTGGGCCACTACTCTTCCTCATATTCATTAATGACTTGCCCTTGGTAACAAATGAGGCCATGTTCACACTGTTTGCTGATGATGCGGCCCTCACAGTCCATAGCCCAAACATTGCATCTGCAGCAGAGGTAGTTGAGGATGTACTAGCTAAGGTTAACATCTGGTGTAAGGAAAATAAACTGACAATTAATGCAAAGAAATCTGAATACATAATTTTTGCAACCAAAGTAAAAAAATCCAGAGCACAACCTATCAATTTACATTTGGGTGATGCAGTATTGAATGAGGTAGAATCATACAAATATTTAGGGACCACACTCGATTCTACACTAAATGGTAATCGACAACTCTCAAGACTTACTCAAATGATAGCCATAAAAATGACAACTTTCAGAAAAATTAGGTACTACATGAGCGAGAATACAGCCCTGTTACTATATAAAGCCACTATTCTTCCAATAATTGACTACAATGATTTAATATATGGACTGCTGACAAAACAACAAGAAAACAAATTACAGAGGATTCAAAACAGGGCACTTAGAACTGTCTACAGAGGGAAAACGCTGTCTGTAAAGGAAATGCATGCTAAAGCACAAGTCAGCTACCTTAGCCAAAGGAGGGACACACATCTCCTCAGTCTCATGTATAAAAGATCCAATGATGAACAATATGTTGACCATACAAACAGAGTAACCAGACAGAGCGGTGCTACACTTCTAAAAACACCCATGCCACTAACAAACAAACTGACTAAAGCACCGATTTACAGAGGTGGCACATTGTGGAATAAACTTCCAGTGAGGACAAGACAGTCCACAAGTCTCCTTGAATTTAAAAACTTTATGAAAATACAACCGGCCTGTCAGACCCTGACACGGTTATAGGTATTCTAAAGGCCTTCCTTGCCCTGACCCTTGTACATACATATATATATAAATGTTCTCAAATGCACTACACAGCCCTGCACGCTGATCCCCTTCCCGCCCTTACCCCACCCCTACTACACCTTCTTTCAAAACCTATTACCTAAAATTTTCCTTTAAATTGACATAAAACCTGTCTGATGTAAGTCCCCACTGCAATCTCAGACCGCGATCCCATCATTAGGCCACACAGAACGGAACACTCGTGATGGGATAATAAAAAAAATAAAAATAAATTAAATGGCCAGGTTTCCGCATTTGGTATTGGTGATTGGATCCACTGATTTGCATATTTGCAATATAGTATATATATATGTGTATTGTAGATATGTTATATCTTTTTGAAAAGAGAAGAGAGAAAACAAAGGAAGAAAGAAGTGTTTAAACACAATTCTAGAGTCATCTTGTACATTTATTGATGCATGCTCACCAAGTGCATAATACATATGTTGAACTGGAATTGCATGCAGTTACTATTACGACAAATAGTCAATTTATATTATGCTTCTATTATCGAACAGGTTTTTCATGTGGTTATTATTGCAACTGATATTGTCATTTATGTACCAACAAATTGTAATTAACGGCCGGAAGACCAGTGCTCTGGCGCTGACAAAAAACATTATTCGCTGAATAAAATACATTTAGTAAAAAATAGCACTGCCCCACCGTGTCTAATTAAATTACCTGCAGTATGTCGCGCTTGGTGGAGAGTATTGTTTCAATACTGAGTGATGAGAGAGCTGCATTTGAGGAAGCCGGGTTATATATAACTCTCTCACATGGCTCAACGCAGGTACAAACTGACGAGCCAGCATCTGCCTCATCTGAAAAGGCAAAACAAGTTTCATCAAATGATAACCATTTATAAGGCCAAATAAAAAAAAGTTGGTGATCGTCCTTATGATCACACAAATCCGGGTCGGGCGGACCGTTTATATTTATATATTTGTATTTGTTTTTCAGTATATCATACAGGTCTAGAAGTTTCAATTTTAGAATCCAAATATTTTAATTAACAGCAACCGTCTTTTTCCACAATGATTTCATTTATCCCACAGAAAAAACCCCAGATTGATTCATATCCTGCTGAGTAATGTGTAAATCCATGCTAGCGCGACACATTTTTAACAGTTAGCAAAAACAACAAAAAAAACATCAGGGGCAGGCGATTTTTCATTCACGGGCGGGGACGATCATCATTTTTCTTTTACTTGGCCTAATGAGGCATTTATATCTATCTGCCTGACACTGCAAGCAGAATAGATAAATAAAATTAAAAAAACATTTCCTCAGCCGCAAATCCCCACGCCCATATCCCAAACAAAAACAATCATGATTAGCCTGCAATTGATTCTGATGTTGATTATTAACTGAAACTTTGTGCATTGATTTATTTCCACGTTGGGTTGAATGAGCGGGAGGCGGGGAGGGGCGTGGGTGCTCATTTGCGGTCATTGCTGGGGGCACAGAGGAAGCAAACACACTCCACCCCACTTCCAGTAATTTACATTAAAATTGCATTAAAATATTTGTATTTAATTTATATTTATTGTGTTGCACAAATAATGTTGTTGTTGGGGAGAGCGAATTTTAATTGGCTAAATTATTAATTCTTGTTGTGAAGTGGGGGCAGGACGGGGGTAAATTGATGATTCCGAATAGCAGTCCCAGCAATAGCAATTGCTGAGGCTAGTATGACGCCAACCAATGAAAAATAAAAAGGACAATCTTGCATTTAAATGCCATTGTTCATGTTAGCAAACCATGGGTAATTCACAGGCAGGGATGCAACCTGCAGGCAACGGCTCCACCAAGCAGCACTATAAATATAGACTGATGCCGAACCACAGAACTTAGTACCTGACGCCCGCGAACCACAGAACATTGGCCAGAGATCGCAGAGTTACGGTGGCGCCATCTTGAGGCTACCGGCGACTCGCATAGCCACTCCCCTACCCACGTGGGTGTTTTCCCGCCAGAACTGTATCACGTGACCACGCATCGAGCGGCTCTCAATTCAGCGCTCAAACCACGGACACTCAACAACTGCTCAAAATCTCCCACCCACCCACACCTCTAGTACAGGGAGTCGGGTCACTTAGTAAACTGTACCGATTGTCTTATGTAACCTCTCTTAATTAACCTAAACACTTAAAAACTCAAATTAAGCGCCAATATAAACGAGCCGTGTCTCCGCCTTAGTGAATTACAGTTTTAATGTACTTGGCACGCATTCTAAAAAAAAATTTCACCGTTTTTAGCACCCTTCATAAATCTTTCTTCTGGTTTGTTCATGTGAAAAAAAGTAGAGGTGCCAAGTCTCTAGATTTGGCGGAAAATCACCCTAAAATATAACAAAATAACCCCAAACTCCCTATTTCCCGCTTTTAATTTGTAATCTCCCACTAAAGATTCACCTTACTTAGCGTGCTTTAAAAAAAATGGTATGCACATTTTCATCAAAATACACGAAAATGCACCATTTCGTATCACTTTATTCTCCTCGAAATATTCCAGGGGAAGGCGATCCCCCTCGCCCCCCCCCCCCCCCCCCCCCACACCCTTATCCCTTCGGCCACACTATTTCTCCCTATTTACAATTTATGCATTATGGAGATCTCCGTACTCACACTCTTATATCTACTTGGCACCTCTGATAACATATACTACATAACGACACGCCAACTTCCACTCAACTCACCAATTGCTTTAAAGCCACACCGAAAGAAGTGGGTCATGTTGCACACAGGTTTCACCTCTGTTGAATAATCAAAATGTGTACGTGAGACACAGACAGCAATCACTGCACTACAAACAACAACATCTCCATTAGCTCAGGTTAGACCAGACTCAGTGGCCCATGTTTTCATTTCAAATATCTTCAAAGTTAGCCATTTAAAATGAAAGTTATTTCAAATTAGCTCAAAGTAGTTTGTGGCGATCAATCTAGTGTATTTTGGTAATTAAAACTGGGCACTAGATATTTGGTTTCCACATTGGTCATGTTCCAGAGGCAACATGGGTAATTCAGGACCGAGACGGAATGCATATGACCTCCCCCCCTCCAATTCTTCACCTGATCTATTACCACTTAGTTCCCCTTTTAAATATAGGCGGCCGGAGAACTGACTCCAAGTGGTGCCTCCGCGCCCCTGCGCTGGAAGCCGCCGCTTGTACCTGGCGTTCCCCCCTCTGATGTCACTTCTGGCCCGCTGCCCCCAACGACAGCGCTTCACCACCAGACGCCGAACCGACACCACCACCCACCTTTTCTCACCGCCCCACCCGACCCTACTATAAGACAATTGACTTTATGCGGTTGAGTGCCTGGATGCCGCAGAGACTCAAACTTACTACCTTCATTGAGTGTGACCTATGATCTTGTGAAATTAGATTAAATAAAATCCCATACTAAGTAGTACCGTGTCATGTCCTGAATTACGATGGTGATAATTAATTGTTTCTTTTATTGATAGCAAGTCAAATAGTGATTGTTGCCTCTGTGTGTTAAGTATATTAGCAATACTACATGTATTTAATCTGTCCCATAAAAGATGTAAAAAGTACATTTTATGATTTTGTGCTGAAGTTAAAATGTGAAAATTTACACATTGAGACTATGTATTTACCCAAACCTTTTTTCAATGTTTCTCAAACTTTTTTCTCGCACAACATAATCTTATTTGCTTAACTATAATCAATACAATCTTGTTTGACTTTGTTGTGTATGGTAAAGTGATGTTCTAGATGTGTCTTTGATTTCCATGTTAAACAAGTGATATTAACATATTGCTGAATTTGTATAAGATCAAAATCAAAAAGTGAAACAGCTTACCCCCCACAACTCTGACATATGCACACCACAGAAACCTTCATATGAACATAGATTTTGCTATTATCAGGAATGGGTTCATTTGTTGCTATAAGTTTTCACTTTTTGTTTTCCATGTCACATTTTAGTTCCCAGTTTTAGAGAATCACCAATTTATCTCAGAAAATAGCAGAAAGAAAACCCCATCGCACTATGCAACTTTAATATGACCGACATGCATCATCACACACAGACAAAGAATACAACAATTAAAAACAAAAATAATTAAACATTAAAAAAAAAATTAAATGACAAAAATTAAATGAAGAAGAGCACACCATTTTTGGTGAGTGAGGCCATGAAGGGAGCTATACACTTGCAATCCCGCACAATGAGCTTAGCCTCGCAGTCGCGCCAGCACCGGAACCATGTGTAGTTCGAGAAGTACTCCAGGTCAGTCTCCCCGCACCGCCCCACCGGCGGCCGGGCGTTCTTCAGCTGCAGTTGAACAAATCAACAATAAGCGCAGCAATGAGGAAGACCCAACCAGCGCGCGCTGGTTGGGTCTTCGCTTGTTAGGTGAGTGCAACTTGTTTTGCATAATTACACACAATCTGCACAATCGATTGCAATTTGTTTGATTGTCAATGGAATCATTTAGTTCTATAACACGCAATCCACACTTACTTGAGAGTAGCGGATGTCGATAAGTGAGTGCCTCCCAGGGGGGACGGCAAACCCCAAATCACGCACCATAGGGAGCTCCTTCCGGTCATGCAGGAACATCTGAGGGGAGAACATTTCAAGTAGCTCTACACTGCTTAGTGAGTGGCATAGTACACGGGAAGAGTTTTGTTTGTTTGTTGTTGTTTTATGTCCTAGCAACATCTAAGGTCATATCAGGAGGGGTAATGACTTGTGACAGTGCACACTCATGACAACTTTATAGTGCTGCCTCATTGGGAGATCAGGCCACCAGCACCTTGACCTGCTATCCCACTCAGTCACATTATCCTGACACTGAGCACACCAGTCCTTGCCCTGTCCTAATAATGCCGAGTGTCTGGCTAGGAAGCGACAAGTATACAATTTTTAAGTCCTCGGTTTGACTTGACCAGGGTTCGAACCCATGATCCCATGGGTTCGGGTCCCCTGATCTCCCAAAGCAGGTTAGAGACACTCAACTCATTCGGCCATCCCGTCCGGTCCCACGGATATAATTAACATATAGCCCAGACTTCCTAGACAACTAAACATCTCTTAATCGACTACATCGATGAAGGTCTGTTGAATTTAAACCTTTTTTACCCACCCACCCATACCTCCCCGACTAAATCAGTTATAATGCCTGGAATATAGAGCTTTAACTGAATATATTAATGTTAGTGTGTACTTTGTAACTAAACACTTCGCTTGTTCCTTGAATTACCCTCTCACCTTAATACCAGCATCGTTGTAGGGTCCTGGCATGTACTCATACTCTTCTACATTGATGACCAGCTTCAGACCCAGGTTTGAACCTAACAGATGAAACAGAGACACCTGGTGACATTTTTGAACATTAAAGCACTATTAATAATAAATAGCACAGGATGAATGTATTTTAGATTCACTTCTAAACAAATTAATTGAAATATACACAACACAAAGTGTAGTCAAAGCTGGATCTTGGACTGTTTGCAATCTACAAACAGTTACAAGCCATAAACAAGAAACAAGAAAACCACAATTATTACTCAAACTAAATTCAGAAGCTTTTCAATCAAATTGGATTAGTGCTGCCCAGCGGTGAAAACAAGTGTTAACACACTTATCCATTATGAGCAGGGTAAATAAATTCATCAGAAAAAAAAAAAGCATTTTGGGCTGTGCGTTGATAATTTCATTATTTGTTGTTGTTGAAGATTTATACTGCCTATCATGGATAAGCCTGAATAGGATTGTTTTCACCATTAGAAAGTTTGTCGATAGAAAGCCCGAGCCTACACTTTTACCGACCCAAGGGATTTTTTACCTCCGACACCACATAGACATGGTATGAGAGCAACTGGCCATTGATGACACTGTAAGTTATACACAGCGGTGGAAATCCAAAGTGGCAGAGGTGGGGGCACAGGGAATCGAACCACTGACCTTCAGATTAGGAGTCCAACCTAGAAAAAAGTTAGACACTCTATCCACTCTGCCACAGAGAACGCCACAATCTTTATTATAATTTGCAAGCAAAATATTCTCAAAGAAATCGGTCAAAACATCAATCTGATGAGGCATGATGACTTTGTTTGTTTAACAACCCCCAACACAAAATGTAAACATCGCCTATTGGCGACAGTGATTAATGCATAACTTGGCTAACATATTTTCGGCCTTTTTTCTTTCTTTTATACAATTCTTTACCTATTAACGCATATCAATTATTTGCTCTGTATTTGCTCTATATTTTTTCTAAACTTTGTTTATTGTGTAGAGGCATTTGTAATTAGGGCTGAACCCGTTTGGGTAGATCGCAGGATTCGAACCCACGGGTTCGAACCCTGGTCGAGTCAAACCAATGACTTAAAAATTGATACTTGTCGCTTCCCAACCATGTGCTCGGCATTATTAGGATAGGGCAAGGACTGGTTTGTTCAGTGTCAGGATAATGTGACTGAGTGGGCTATCAGGTCATGATGCTGGCTGCTGGACTATAAAGTCGCCATGAGTGTGCACTGTCACAGTTCGGTACCCGTCCTGATATGACCTTAGATGTTGCCAGGACGTAAAAACTCTAACAACCAACAACCAATTAGGGCTGGAAGACCAGTGTTTTGAGCACGAATACCATGTTATTAAAAGCAACCAAACCACTTTGAGTTTAACCCCACCTCCCCACAAAAAAAACCCAAATCCCACAACCCCCCTCCACACAAAACCCACAAAAAACCTACAAGAAACCGCCCCCCTCCAAAAAAAACCGCCACCAAAGCACAAGGAAAGTTGCCACCGACCAGTTTTTGAGGTGACCTTTGCTTCACTTGGGTGTTGCGGGTGGAAGAAGTTGAACGAGTAGCAGACGCCATAGTCCGTCATCACCATCTGAAAGTCGTCCACGGAGCAAGGGGTGCCCTGCCAGACGCAGCTGGCAGAAGGAGAGTCGGCGAACATTCAGCAACGTGGGGCACAGGCTTCGTACATTCTCGATGTTGGCATGACGTCACAACCCCGAAAACTAGCCCGCGAAGGGTAAAATACTGCAGTGATGTGCGCTGCAGCAATGCTATGTCTATGCGAAGCATTTATTTTTGTAAAATAAATTTGAAAGCTTTCATTGGATCGATTAAAGATATCTTAATGCAGGATTGAAGAGGAAGATCTGAAGTATTTAATGTAACCTAAGAGCAATTTAGCTCTGAAAGTATTAAAAACAGAGATAATGGTGAAAGTTGGGATATTCTGAGTGTCACTGCCAATATTAGCCTTACCAGATCATGGCCTCAAAAACTATTTTCGCAAAATAAATTCAAGAACTTCCAATTGGCTAATAAAAAAAAAAGCTGAATGCGAAATTGTAGAGAAAGATCTGAACTATTTAATTGAAACAAGAGAAATTTGCTTTCAAAGCACCAATAAACACAAATTCCTGTGATAGTTATGGTAGTTTTAATGTTGTCTCTATGAGACTGGCATTTGTTTTACCCTTCGCGCGCCGTGAACCCCAAAAGTGTCCGGATGTCCGACATCGAGAATAGTTGGACGTTTAGTCATACTTTTTGTTATAGAATAGTTAGTCTCTCAGAATCATATATTGTCTTTGCTGTTAATTAGTCCCAGGCGTTCAACCCTATATGTACTTATAGATTGGTGGGTGGGACGGCTGAGAAAGAAAAGAAGACAGCTTCTAGTAGCCACGTGGCAGGCCCGCACTCTCTGAATGAACTCAGCTACTCGGCACTCAACTGCTCAATGGTCGGGTTGGTGCGAGCCGGAGCTGCTAGGTGGCAGTGGAAGCTGAGCAAATTCATGTAGTGTAGCGTTATGGCCCTGTCACACTACGACGTAATGACGTCAGTGTAGGGAGAATGTGAAGAACGTTGAACTTCTCGGCGTAGTATGCAAATTTGGGCACAAGTTGAACGTGGATGCAGCGTAGTGGACGAGAGAGTAACGGCGGTAAAGCGTAGTGATGGCATCATTCAACGAGAGAGGACAACGTAATTACGCTCAGGGAACGTTATGTACGTTATTCCATCGCCAGAACTACATTGCTTTACGTTACCTTACGTTACTTACGTCATGCAACGGTTTCAAAATGCTAAACGTATGTTGGACGTACATTAGGCGTACGTTATCCCGACGGTTTCACTACGCGGACTGCACTTTTCCACCAGCTTTAATGTGGGTCACCGTAGTGCAACGTAGTGACCAGCGTTTGACTAATGTCCATTTAACGTCATTGACGTTCGCCGAATGTGTACAGAACATACGGCGAACGTAAACCCTTACATTCTAGTTACGTCGAAAGTTTTGAACAGGTTCAAAACTTTGACGCATGCCGACGTAACACGACGTAACATGACGTAGCTCGACGTCAGTCTAACGTCATCATAACGTAACCCAACGTACGTCAACGTAATGACAAAAAATGACAACGTTAGGCTCACATTGGCTCGTTACATCATAGTGTGACAGGGGTATAAGATGGGAGGGGGGTGCCAGTGTTGGCGTCTATATTAGCCATCGCTAAGGTGGGCTTTTCGGTCCTATGCGCTGAATTGTTCATGTTGCTGATGCAAACTGAACAATTCAAAGGAACAGAACACAGTCTTAACTGGGCTGAAAGATAAAAGTGGCACCCACTTTTCTGTCATAACTGGAACTAACATGGCTTTATTTCTATATCAGCACTCAATACCGCAGTCACACTATGCTTGTCATTACTTGCGACCACTTGGCAACCATCAAAAAGGGGCGATCGTAAAGTAGTCTGTGACCGGTCGGCGACCTCTGGGCAACCACTTTGGTCGCAAGGATGTTGCAGATGCATTACCAAAATCCTCCTTGCGACCAACATGGTCGGAAGATGGTCGCAAGGAGTTTGCCAGCCATTTGCAGTACTTGCGATTGATCGCTGATCATTGTTTTTCCCACTTTTTATTTTTGCTTTGGTCGCAAGGAGGTCGCCGGCTTTTGGTCGCAAAGCAGTCGCAAGCCATAGTGTGACCGAGGCCTAAGCCACCATGGCTCCTAGTGCATTTATTAAGCACTTTTTGATTCATAGAAGGGAATAATGGGTCAATTTAATAGAACAGTTCACTGCTGAGGTCAATGGTGGCAGAATTTCTATGTGCATACATTTAATTCGAGATGTTACCGGGGAACATGGGTACTACGCCCAGCCCCCTCTATACACGCACTGACTTAATTGAACCTGGCGCCACCTATAGTCATTCTTTCAATTAGAAACATTTAGACGGTGAAAATAGACTGCACGTCCATTGGTCCTTCGTTAACCGCCATTCGCCATCTGACTCAATCTCGCGTGGTCAGGCTGTCCTCCTTTATGTGCCGCCCACCCAGCCCTACACTCAAGAGGGGTTCCATATATGGAGGGGTTGAGCGCCAGTCTGGACATGTGGCACTCGGATTCTGAACTCTACTCTGACACATACAGGGTGGTTGACCTGTGGAATGACTTGCCGGAGAGTGTCGTAGCAGCAGAGTCGGTGAACTGTTCCAAGTCCTGACGGGATGCATACTGGTCAAGCATTACGTATATCTTGGAGCCACCACATCTGAAGAGCTGTCTCCATTTCTATCAGTTAAGATTGGCTAACAGGTCCAAGGCCTATTATTGCTGTATCCTATTGATTGATTGATACATGAATCATAGCTATTTTGAAAACTAAAAAGGCCATCTTATAGTATCTGTTGTCTACGTGGTTAATTATCTAAGATTGCGAACTGCATTAAGTGGTAAAATGTTGCAACTGTCTTCTAAAGATATAAAACTATTGCCAACCTGTGAATCATACCATCTTTAATGTTGCAATTGGCTTCCAAAGATATAAAACTATTGCCAACCTGTGGATCATGTCATTTTTCTGATGCCCAGTCCGTGCGAGGAAATGCGTGTAATCAGCTGTTAATTAGTGGAATTTAAAAGATTAACATGTGTAAGTAAATGGTGGTAAATGAGTAAGTAAATGGAGGTAAATAAGAAGTAAATGGTGGTAAATGAGTAAGTAAATGGTGGTAAATGAGTAAGTAAATGTGGTAAATGAGTAAGTAAGTGGTGGTAAATGAGTAAGTAAATGGTGTTAAATGAGTAAGTAAATGGTGGTAAATGAGTAAGTAAATGGGGGTAAATAAGTAAGTAAACGGTGGTAAATTAGTAAGTAAATGGTGGTAAATAAGTAAGTAAATGGGGGTAAAGGAGAAAGTAAATGGTGGTAAATGAGTAGGTAAATGGTGGTAAATGAGTAAGTAAATGGTGGTAAATAAGTAAGTAAATGGGGGTAAAGGAGAAAGTAAATGGTGGTAAATGAGTAAGTAAATGAGTAAGTAAATGGTGGTAAATGAGTAAGTAAATGGTGGTAAATGAGTAAGTAAATGGTAGTAAATGCGTAAGTAAATGGTGGTAAATGAGTAAGTAAATGGGGGTAAAGGAGAAAGTAAATGGTGGTAAATGAGTATGTAAATGGTGTAAAATAAGTAAGTAAATGGTGGTAAATGAGTAAGTAAATGGTGGTAAATGAGTAAGTAAATGGTGGTAAATGAGTAAGTAAATGGTGGTAAATGAGTAAGTAAATGATGGTAAATGAGTAAGTAAATGGTGGTAAATGAGTAAGTAAATGGTGGTAAATGGGTAAGTAAATGGTGGAAAATGAGTAAGTAAATGGTGGTAAATGAGTAAGTAAATGGTGGTAAATGAGTAAGTAAATGATGGTAAATGAGTAAGTAAATGGTGGTAATGAGTAAGTAAATGGTGGTAAATGAGTAAGTAAATGGTGGTAAATGGGTAAGAAAATGGTGGTAAATGAGTAAGTAAATGGTGGTAAATGAGTAAGTAAATGGGGGTAAAGGAGAAAGTAAATGGTGGTAAATGAGTAAGTAAATGGTGGTAAATAAGTAAGTAAATGGTGGTAAATGAGTAAGTAAATGGTGGTAAATGAGTAAGTGAATGGTGGTAAATGAGTCAGTAAATGGTGGTAAATGAGTAAGTAAATGGCGGTAAATGAGTAAGTAAATGGTGTTAAAATAGTAAGTAAATGGTGGTAAATGAGTAAGTAAATGGTGGTAAATGAGTAAGTAAATGGTGGTAAATGAGTAAGTAAATGGTGTTAAATGAGTAAGTAAATGGTGGTAAATGAGTAAGTAAATGTTGGTAAATGAGTAAGTAAATGGTGGTAAATGAGTAAGTAAATGGTGGTAAATGAGTAAGTAGATGGTGGTAAATGAGTAAGTAAATGGTGGTAAATGAGTAAGTAAATGTTGGTAGACAAGTAAATAAATGGTGGTAAATGAGTAAGTAAATGGTGGTAAATGAGTAAGTAAATGGTGGTAAATGAGTAAGTAAATGGTGGTAATGAGTAAGTAAATGGTAGTAAATGAGTAAGTAAATGGTGGTAAATGAGTAAGTAAATGGTGGTAAATGAGTAAGTAAATGGTGGTAAATGAGTAAGTAGATGGTGGTAAATGAGTAAGTAAATGGTGGTAAATGAGTAAGTAAATGTTGGTAGACAAGTAAATAAATGGTGGTAAATGAGTAAGTAAATGGTGGTAAATGAGTAAGTAAATGGTGGTAAATGAGTAAGTAAATGGTGGTAATGAGTAAGTAAATGGTAGTAAATGAGTAAGTAAATGGTGGTAAATGAGTAAGTAAATGGTGGTAATGAGTAAGTAAATGGGGGTAAAGGAGAAAGTAAATGGTGGTAAATAAGTAAGTAAATGGTGGTAAATGGGTAAGTAAATGGTGGTAAATGAGTAAGTAAATGGTGGTAAATGAGTAAGTAAATGAGTAAGTAAATGGTGGTAAATGAGTAAGTAAATGGTGGTAAATGAGTAAGTAAATGGTGGTAAATGAGTAAGTAAATGGTGGTAAATGAGTAAGTAAATGGTGGTAAATGAGTAAGTAAATGTTGGTAGACAAGTAAGTAAATGGCGGTAAATGAGTAAGTAAATGGTGTTAAATGAGTAAGTAAATGGTGGTAAATGAGTAAGTAAATGGTGGTAAATGAGTAAGTAAATGGTGGTAAATGAGTAAGTAAATGGTGGTTAGTAAGTAAGTAAATGTGGCAAATGAGTAAGTAAATGGTGGTAAATGAGTAAGTAAATGGTAGTAAATGAGTAAGTAAATGGTGGTAAATGGGTAAGTAAACGGTGGTAAATGAGTAAGTAAATGGTGGTAAACGAGTAAATGCTAACATTTTGTACAAAGCTGTTGTGTTATTGGCTCAGGAATCATATACCTCTATAAACTAGTTGAAATACTAGTTAACTTGAACTGAAGTGATAAAGCAATACAGAGGAAATGCTTAGTCATGCTTAGGTCACATGTGCTGTCGCCATACGGTTCTGCGGTTTGCAGTCTACGGATGGGATCTAGATAAATCGTATGGGTTTGCGGTTTGGGGTAGAAATGTTCACAAATCTAAAGGTTTCTTGCAGCCATCGCATGATTGAAGTCACCGTACGTCCACCATAGGGCACCATGTATTAAGTTAAACAAATCGCAACCCCTTGTGGCGAGCAAAAAACCGTCCACTCGCCATACGGCCACCGTAACCCGACGTACATCGGCCGCACGGTTTTGCCAATGTGGCGACTTACGGTCGCAGCAAGCGATTTGTGACTTAGGCATAACAGAAGGATTTACGAGCAAAAGTTTGTTTGTTTGTTGTTGTTTTACATCCTAGCAACATCTAAGATCATATCAGGATGGGTACCGACTTGTGACAGTGTACACTCATGGTGACTATATAGTGCTACCCCACTGGAAGACCAGGCCGCCAGCACCATGACCTGATATCCCACTCAGTCACATTATCCTGACACTGAGCCGACCAGTCCTTGCCCTATCCTAATAGGCTAGGAAGCAATAAGTATACATTTTGAAGTCATCGGTTTGACTCAACCAGGGTTCGAACCCACGACCCTTTAGGAGGAAAAACAACGATGCACAGCTTCGTGTATTATGCTAGTACATGGGAGAGCAGCTTTCTTGAAAGAAATATGAACCTGCACCATTTCATCAACGGTGAAAGAGCTCAGATTTCATTCAGGGTAAACTATACATATCTAAATATATGCATACATCCAAGCTATACATATATATATGTATGAAAAAGTTTGAAATCGGGGCTAAAAATGACTGCCCGGCACGCGCACAAGCCGGAACTGACCGGTGGTGGTGCTGGTGTAGGGAACACCGGGGCAAATACGGGCAAGTCAACAGTTGGACATAATAGTCGAGAAGTAATAATAAATAATAGTAATCATAATTATTAGGTTAGTGCTCCGCCCCTTTTATATATGCATAATAAATTATACATTCTATATATATCTATATATATGTATATAAATGTATATACAGATGAACCTCGATCCAACGGACACCGATGCAACGGATTCCGGATCCAACGGACACAATCCACTAGAGTGAATATCTGAACATTTGCGCACTTTAAGCGAGGCAAGCAGTTGAAACTTGACACATTTTTTAAAAGCAAGGATCCTGAACCCCAGCATTCTGAACCCCAGCCTCCTGAACCCCAGTCTTCTGAACCACAGCCTCTATTTACATTGTTTACTAAGTGATCATAGGTAGCACTTTTTTATGAACCTTAGTTCTGTATTTTGTTTTTATTTTCGTACCCCCCGGAAAATTTCGTCGCTGCAACGGCCAACCGGCTTTAACGGACAACTGCTCCCCCCTATTAGTCCATTGGATCGAGGTTCATCTGTATATGTATATATCTACACATATATATATATATATATATATATATATATATATTTAACCGTACGGCTTTTCCGCCCCCGCCTAAGGCGAGCCTACGTGTTAATATAATTAATTGTTTCCATGTGAATTTCCTTGGGCCAGCCGCCGCCGTTGTAGCCTTACCTCCCGCCTGCGAGTTGTCTGTCGTCGGTGTCCGCCCCGTATGGAAGGCGCCAGCCAGAGTATCGTCTAAATACTAGATTTGCCATTGTGTGCATTTATCGGCCTAAAGTGTATTTATATTAGGTTATTTCAACTACTGGCTGCCCCCTTCGTCGTTGGAGATATTATGAATGTTACTAACTGAATCCAAATATGCGCAGTCCAGCACGAGTTGCTGCCGCTGTCTCTACTATTTAGTTTACATTATATGTCATGGTTCTAGCCTAAAAGTAACACTACGTTAATTCTGTGAATGCGTCAGTTATTAGATCCCCGCAGATGGGTAAATTACTTGCAGAAGGCCGACTTAGGCTTAAGGCCTCTCAGTTCATAGAAAGCAATCGAATATCAGGTTTCCATAGCGGTTAATCTACAATAAGACTGGAGGATAGTAAAGAATGCAAGGAACGTCCTGATTCACCTTCACAAGAGCTCACGGTTTATTCTTAACCAAAGACTAACATTGATACCAACGAAATATACGTGGTTTAACATTGATGACTGTCTCCCGTTCCCTCCCGTGTGGTTTCTATAATTTAGTTTAGAATTTTGACCATAAAAAGCCTAAATATCGGTGGAAAACGACGGAGCATGCAAAAACACGTCCGCCGGGTCTGGCCCCGAACGCCCGACCTCCATCGTTGCTTGGCTAGTCACCAAGTAGCGCTTTACCACCAGGAACCCTCGCGTGCACAAGTGTTAGCAATTTGCGCGCTCGCAAATTGTGCGTGCGCAAATTGCTCAAGGCGAGTAGACACGCCCACTTCATATATATATAAATATATGTATATACATAAACATTTATAAGGAGAATAATATATTATGCGTATATAAATGCCAGTGTTAAAGTACTTATTATTATTATCGTTCTGTAATATTAATTATTCCAATATTGTCCAATCAATGCCTTACGTATTAGCCCGGGCCTGCCCTGCAGTGGTGCCAAAACGGCGGGTTCGGCCGCCGGGCCGCCATATTGGTCAGTCTTCGGCCAGCTTTCAAACTGTGCAGTCGCACCCGCTGTGCAGGCGCACCCGCTATAGGCTTCCCTACGGCAACAACAACACAGTCTACCTGTTACCTGTGTGTGTGTTATCTGGCAGCTGGGACGACGTTAAGCAAGGGAGGATCGTTTCTACTTACAATGATTCTTCCGCCATGCTACCTGAGTGTCGACGATCTCTGTGTCGACGACAAGCTTGTCGGTGGTGTTAAGGGAGCGGATCAGTAGGATGACGGTATCGTTGAAATAATTTGATATTCGACCGTTATGACCTGAATCCCAAATGTTCGATTTGTGAGTCGACTAACCATTTTATGTGTGTGTCGACGATTGCTTCACTTATTTAATAAGAATCAATGCATAATACAGGAGGACGCATTCGACGCGCTTTCATTCGACCTTCAGTAATATAAATTGAGACTGCCATTATGTGTGTCGACAATGTTGTGTCGATTAGAACTTTCTGACTTAAAACTGACTACATATATTAAGTACTCGACACTATGAACTCATTGATTACTAAATCAACATCCATTAATCGGCCCTTTTATTTGATTCTTTTACTGACTGAATGAAGCAATTTAAGCACCTTAGTACTCTGGTCTTAGTACTTAAGGACCTTAGTACTCTGGAACTCGCCGAGAAGCAGGCCCAGGGTTCAGGCAGAGCATTTCTGGTTTTGGCTGCCATAGCCCAGCGGCTAAAGCACACATCCAGAACAGCTGGTAGTTAGTTCAGACTTGATGATTTTGCAAGTGTTGAATTAACTGACCAACAATCATCAAACTATACGGAACTACATGGGGGACTAGTTCGAGAGCACGGATAGTTTGCAGCCAAGACATGGTCTACTGCACCGACTGTGGCGAGAGACACGACCAGGGTGACAAGGAAAGGTGTGAGAGGATTAGGGAAGAGAACAAGGCAACTAAACTGAGGAGCACTAGGAGTTCGACGGCAGCAGTGAGGATGGCAAAGGAAGTGGATAATACTTCGGGTGCGACATCATTGTCGTTGTCGAGCCTATCGCTGAGCGATAGGGAAAAGATCGCCCAGCAAGAGATAGACATTCTGGAGAGAGAGATCCAGGTGGGAGCACTTGAGGAATGTGTCCTGCAACTGAGACAGGAACGAGAGTCTCAAATCAGAAGGGCCGAGGCAATCAAGAATGACGGCGGGGAATCAAAGACTCTTTGGACAAGAACAGACAACCGGATACAACCATCACGATTGGAGAAGGAGGAACCGTGACAGGAGTACTCGGACTTCGGACATTCTCACAGGAGGTCTAGGGACGATTCAACGGGACATAGGAGATCCAGGAGTGACAGCAGCGCATCGAGATGCCGTAGAAGTAAGTGGTCGCTAAAAAGGTACACTTTGGGAGGGAAGGAGGTACGGAAATTGAACATCCATGAACTGGTGGCGGCTTCAACACTATGGTGCCTTGACATCCAAGAGCTGACGACATCGGACTACCGCTCCTTCATTGAGCATCTCCACATAATGAGTTGTCGAGCCAGAGACGACTATTATAAAGATTCGGCACACATGGAATACGCTTTGGCAGTGCGGGAAATGCGGAGACCGCAGGCTTCGCCGCATTCGCAAACAAGAACGACGAGGAGAGCGTCCTGCACTACAGAGCTCATAACCAGAGAGGGAAGAAGATCGGAGGGAAGGACACGGGGATGACAAGAAGATCGACGGGTAACCCAGGGTCGAGGGCCTGTTATGCATGGAATGGGGAGACAGGCTGCTCACGCACTGCAGAGGAGTGCCGCTTTGCCCATAACTGCTCAAAGTGTGGGGCGAAATCGCATAAGCGGTTTAAGTGTAAAGACTGACTTGTCACTATTAAGAGCAGCTGCGCACACATGGGTAGGAGAACGACAGCATCGGACGCACCAAGTGCAATAGGCATCGACACCTCAGAGGGGCATCACGGGCCAAGGGAGGGTTCGGTAAGAAGAGTCAACACTGACGGGATTACGACTACGACCGCATCGGTGACGACGAGTAACCACATTGCAGACGGTTATGTGGGTTTGGAGGACACTAAGGAGAAGTTCAGCGCGGAAACTGGGGGGGGGAAACAACCCTACTCCCAGGGCTGCAACGGTGTCATGTAGGAGTTGGAGACTGCCGGAGGGTGCCGACATGGACAAAAGAATAGAGGTGAGATACGGTAGCAATGAGTGCATCGAAGTGGAAATCAGGGAGGTAATCGGATCCGAACCAGTTGGATTCTCCGTGTGGGACGCATGTACTAATGGAACTTGTGACTGTGTGCATCATTTGGCTGGAGTGAGGGCCCAACTGAAGCCATGCCGCGTCTTTGTGGAAGCTTTCATGAGAGGTACTTTAGACAGTGACTATGTTTACATACTCTGGGGAGTCGTGTTCGGCTTCCATGTGATAAACAGTGACTGTGCATTGACATATGAGGCTTCGGTACCTAGGCGCGTACCTGCTTGGGACTCAGGGATTTTATGTAAAAAGTTTAGGGAAGAACTTGACAGTGGGGTTATCTCCAGGACTGACATTAACCCGATCTGCACTCACCGAGTGTTTTTGGTGCCTAAGGACGATGGCGGGGGTCGTACTGTGGTAGATTGTAGCCGACCTCATGGCGAATCTGTTAATAATTGTACTAGTAACGTTGCAAAACACTTTTCATATAAAGGGGTCGATGATGTCACTGATGTAATGGAGCGGGGTGACTATCTATGTACGGTCGATATTAAAGATGCATACCGCGCGGTTTCAATTCACGGACGACAGGCCTCGGCAGGGCCTCTTGGGTAGAGTGGACATAGACGGGGACTATGAGCACTTTATCGATAATCGGCTCTGCATGGCCTCTCGTCTAGCCCGTACATCTTCTCTTGGATATCGGACTTTGTTCTAAGATGCACTTCAAGGGAGGGGGTCCTCCGCATGGTAAATTACTTGGAGGATTTCTGTGTGGTAGGTTCAGATCAGCGAGGAGCAGCAAGAGATCAACGAGTATTGATAAGTATTCTACGCAGATTAGGTTTTTATATAAGTCTTAGAAAGGTGAGCCCCGTAGATACTACAGTTAGATTCCTCGGGATAGACATTAACTCGGTGAGTCTAGAACTAACCCTGCCCCATGACAAGTTAGATAAGATGCTAATGGTTCTATATCAGCTCCAGGGCCGTAAGAAGGCGACAAAGAGGGAGCTAGAGCCGGTGGGAGGTCTCCTAGCACACTGCGCCAAGGTTATACGGGGAGCCAGAACCTTCACAAGGCGGATAGATGACTTGATGGGAACCCTTAGAGAACCTTTTCATCGGGCACGCTTGAACAGCGGGGTCAGGGAGGACCTAGAGTGGTGGCTATCTTTTGCCCTCAGGTTTAACGGGAAAGCCAGGATACTAGGGAAATTTGCGCCTGTCATAAGTACATACAGCGATGCATCGAAGTGGGGTTGCAGTGCTCTGCATGGAGCTGATTGGACAGTGGGGGCCTTCAACGAGCTTGATAATGCTAGGCTAGCGGGATATCTCGGCCACCATTATCAGGAGCCAGATCGGGAGGTTTGGGACGCCGACATAAATGTCCAGGAAATGTGGGGGGTATACGCTGGGTGCTTGAGATGGTCCCCAGGCTGGGTGAATAGCACTGTCCTGATTATAACAGATAGCATGGTGGTACAAGCTGCGCTAAATACAGGCCGTTCCAAAAGTAAAGAGATTATGTCCTATTTAAGGCGCCTTTTTTGGCTAGATGTAGACTACATTTTCGTATTCGGTTCCATCTATATTAAGAGAGAGGTGAATGAGGTATGTGATGCTCTTTCCCGCCTGAACGAGCGCAGAAGTGGGGACAGGATCAGGGGATTGGATCTCGGCTATATGCTATGCTGCAGCTCTGTGTTTGACAACCCATTCTTTTCTTACAGGGCTGGCGACCCTGGCAATGGAACAGAAGGCCTTCCAAGCGCAGTCATACACAAAGAACTCTGTGGTAGCCAGGGGGGGTCCAAACCAGGAAGTACCTAGAGTTTGTGGAGCTGCACCTTGACGCTCGAGCACCCTTCCCATGCTCAGAGGAGCAGGTCGCATTGTACGCCACCTGGTTGGCGCGGACCTTGAAGTATGGTTCTGTCCAAAACTACATCAGTGGCTTGAACCATTTTCTCAGGGCTAATGGCGAGCCCTCCATTGACTACTCTAACTTCATCCTAGCATCAACGTTAAAGGGTATTAGACGGGTAAAGGGGGATGAGCCGCGGAGGGCTAGGCCTATCCTTCCGGACATGCTGAGGTAGATTTTTGACCTATTGACTTGCAGTAGAGGACATGTGGCATGGAGGGCGGCAGTTCTGTGCTCCTTCAGGGACCTTCTGAGGAAGTCCCAGGTGACTTCGTCTGACTCAATGTTAAGAAGGTCGGACTTCCAGTTCCATGACTGGGGAATGTTGTTGAAGGTGCGTAGATCCAAAACTATCCAGTTCCGGGAGAGAACTCCTGAGATCACGATCGCGAGGTGTGTTGACAGGGATTTGTGTGCGGTGTTTTGGACTGAGTACCATTTCCGCCAAATTCCTGCAGGAAGGGAGGAAGGGGCATTTAGGATACCAGGTGGTGCCTCCTCTCTGGCCATGCCTTACCACGTGTACCAGGACACACTGAGGTCTTTTGCGGTGAAGGCGGTTTAGATACTGATCTGCTTTCTTCGCATTCATTGAGAAGGGGGGACTGCACGTTCCTGCACATGTGTGGGGCGACTATTGAGGAACTGAAGGTTCGGGGGGACTGGGTCTCCGAAACTGTTTATGCGTATATTAAGACCCCACTTGCCTGTAGGATTGTCAATGACATGCGGGTTGCGGCGACTCTGAGCTCTAGGCCGGCAGCGGATGGGGTGGTGGGAGGCGCTGGCGCACCTCCTTTGGCATATAATTGCTAGCCAGACAAGCAATAAAGATTGTCCATCCCATCTCTGCCTTGTTTCTCCTTTTGATGTAGGCACATTTATAAGGAGTATAATATATTATGCGTATATAAATGCCGGAGTTAAAGTACTTATTATTATTATTATCGTTCTGTAATATTAATTATTCCAATATTGTCCAATCAATGCCTTACGTATTAGCCCGGGCCTGCCCTGCAGTGGCGCCAAAACGGCGGGTTCGGCCGCCGGGTCGCCATATTGGTCAGTCTTCGGCCAGCTTTCAAACTTTAACCGGTAGGCATATAATTGCTAGCCAGACAAGCAATAAAGATTGTCCATCCCATCTCCGCCTTGTTTCTCCTTTTGATGTAGGCACATTTATATATATATATATGCATACATACACATGTATATATCGATAGATATGGAGATATATATTCAAGTTTATATAAACACATATACATAGATAAAACACATAACGGAAACAGAGCTCATTTCTAAATTCTACCTGTCCAGTTACTGGCCTCCCATAGGTCTTTTTCTTCCCTTGGTATAACGACTCCGTCACCTATCCTGGTTGTATTGACGTCATCGATCACGTGGTCAGAGAAGCAGTCATACTTGTGGAAGGTGGCGATTTCAGGGTGAGGGGTCATTTGGAACACGAAGCGTTCCGTCGCCGTCGTATTCCACTTCTGGTCTATGTTGGTGATGTAGCATTTGCGTTTCTTCTTGTGGAAGGAGAATGCCAAGCAGTGCGCCTGTGGACGTGAGGTTCATCATTTTAGTTAGTTTTAACAGATAACAACTGCTTTAAATGACCAGCTGGGTGATCATTTGCAAAAGTAAAACTTAAGCCGTGTTTACACGGGCGAGTTAAAATGGCTCAAATAAAGCGCCTTGCCTAGTTCGCCTTACATTCGCCGTGTAAACGCGCCACTGAAGCGGATTAGGGCTAATTCGATTCATATGATTCACTTTATGTAAACCGCCTCATGAGGTAGTTTATATAAAGCGGATTAGCTTAAGCACGTCACACGCATGCGCAGTCGAGACCTGAGTTTGTTGATTTCCCGGTCGAACAAAAGCGCATATTATAGAATTTATTCTATGAAACTGCTAGCTGCGCACAGATATTTTTTTCATAATTTATTTTTAGGTTTTCACTATACAGCAGAAGTTTTGATTGTTCCAAAACAATATGATTCAGTCCATACATATCTAGATCGAACCCACACTCTCTCGTGGCGACGTCGACTAACTGAAACTGGCGCTGGTTAGTCTGGACTTGCTCATGCGCAGATATCGATTTCCGCCTTAAACCGCTCCATGTGTAAACGCGCCACTACTTCGCATCATATAAATCGCTTTGTCTAATTTGCTTTACAATTGCCCGTGTAAACACGGCTTAAATCTTCAAACACGGTTAAATACCTGGATGAGGTCTGAGCAAAGCCGCCTACAAGAGTCGAGGATCAGTTCTGCGAATATGAAGATCTCCACTCCTGGCTGCACCTTCTTGAGCCTGGCGCCGAACTCCCCTATGTACCGATGACGACACACCTCTGACAGTCGAAGGGGATAACAATGGAGGAGGTTCACCTTAGTTACGTAACGGGGCACGCACTTAATGCTGCATAGTCCGATGAAAACATCAGATTTTCAAAACAAAAACAATTATCATGGTTTGATTCTACATATGTAACTTAGATACTGGGGCACTTATTAAACATTTCATCATTTGTCGCCACACAGAAAAGCATACTGAGCCCAAACCTGCCGCGTGGCCACTGAAGCTTTTCCCCCCTTTTTCAGCCATCCCACCCACCCATCTAATATCAGACAGGGCTGAGCGCGCAGTACAAAGATAAACAACAGACACTTGACCAGATTGACATCCGAAGACTGTAACCAAGAATAACATCAACAAAGACAAATCTAAATAAACTACCACTATATCCCAATTCGTGTCCTACGTTGTTGAATTACCCATATTGCTGCGCAACATGTAGAATTCTATGTATGCACATTGTATGAGCTATTTCTAGGATCTTATCATTCATGAAGCCATGATCAATATTTATGTAAGCAACATATGTTAAAACTGCTAATTAGCTGATCAGTTAAACACTATATATAGTACATGGAAATCCAGCCAGATGGTAGCACCCATAGAAAAGCCTTATTTATCACTACTCACCGTCGGCGTCTCGTATTCGGCGTCCATTGTCGGAGAAGTAGGCTGATATGACATTATAAGTACCTTGTTCATAAGTCTCTGTCATTCTGAAAGTACAATATAAAGCATCGGTTGCTAGTTTGAGTATTCTGAAAAGCAGAAAATAAGCAGAATGAAAAATAATGTTTTCCTAAAGCCTCAGCTGTCATACGTGAAGCACATTTAAAACAAAATATACTTATGTATTTTTGCGTGATTTTGTTGTTGTAAATGCATGATTATGATATTCAGATATTGGCTTGAGAGATTAGGCAAATATTATCTTTCCATTCTGGTCCAACATGGCAGGGTATAACCATTGGGAAAGTGTTCAGAAATACAAATACTGACACTTTATTTCATGTATTTGCTTAAACAACCTTGAATGATTAAAAAGAAACGGTTTGAAGGTCAAACAGTCCATTTATTTGCAATTGCAGGGTATATTTTCTTATGTGAAATTCTTTTTCTGAATACAAATAAAATAGGACACTCTAAAATAATTACCGTGCATTTGTTTGTTTCAATGCTTTGACGCCCCCACATCCCTGCTAACAAAATGCTGATCAGAAAAAAAGAAGTTTTATTATGTGTAAGTAGGCATAGCTAAATAAACATTTTCCGCGGAGAATGCATAATGAACTGCTTCCTACATTAATGCTTGTCAGTGTCATCAGACGGCAAGTTGGAGGTTGAAATCCTCTATTTGGGAATTTACAATGTTTCAATGTTACAATGTATCACGAATATTGATACAATATGCATGTCGTCACAAAAATGTTACATCGTTCGAGTTTCCATCGATTATATTCTAGTCATTTATATGCATGTCATATTCCAGAATAAAGTTATTGAATTAACTTTATTACAGGTTAACATATGTTTATTATTGTCTAATTGGAGGGTTACATGCAAATTTAATGCAAATTGATGGCAATGTAAAGTTGCATAATCCGATGTTTTTGAGCTTCTATCATATCTTTTAGATAAATATACAGTACAACCCTATTAAACCAAGTTCGGTTAAACCAAACGCTCGGTTAATCCATACTTTTTTTCGGCGGCCTGGCAAAATACTACCATTTATCGTATAAAAAAGTTGGTTAAACCAAAGTCGGTTAATCCAAAGTATCGGTTAATCCAAACAAAATTGTTGGGCCCCAGGCCACTTCGGATACAGTTAAACCAAACTTTCATGTGGTTATAAGGTTATCTGAGACTTTTTTTTATATGATAAATGGTAGTATTTTGCCAGGCCGCCGAAATAAGTTTGGATTATCCGATCATTTGGTTTAACCAATCTTGGTTTAACAGGGTTATACTGTATATACATAAACAACTAATCATCAAAGTGTCCACATACATTGTATATTACATTCATAATGGACCCACGTTTTTGCGAAAGCCAAGTCAAAGTTGAAGCCAAAGCTCGGTTAAACCAATGATCGGTCAATCCAAACAAATTTCTAGAGTCCCTTCAAGTTTGGTTTAACGGGGTTATACTGTATTAGGTTGATCGTCATAATCTGTCTTATTACTAACATTACTCGATTACATTACATACATTACGCTTGGAATAACTCTTATTTTAAATGGCTAACTTTGAATTTATAGAAAAAACCATGCAGGATTAATTTTGTAGCATGCACACTGAAATACTAGATCTACGCTTTATTTACCCATTTTGGACCGCAACAGTATAGCACATTACTGCCCCAGTGCAGTAAATGTTTAATAAGCCCACCTAAGTTGGATATGTAGAAGCAAATCCAAATAAGTATTTACATATATATATATATACATATATATATATATATATATATATATATGTGGTGCATAACATATTATGCGAGTATAACAATACGAAGGGACTTTTTTCCTTTATTAATATTATATTATTATATTACTTCATACCATTGTTATTCTCCTGAAGACTCTGCACTTGACCGGTGGCGCCACCTGTGCCCACCTCCCCTCCATCTGGTGTCAACAAGTGTCAGTCGCACCGGAGGATTTCTGTACTTTTATTAACTGGGCAAGGGCCTATAATCCTTGCCAGAGATTAAAAACTACTCAACCACTATCTTTGTCTTCTCTCATATGTACGCAGTTATTTATATATATATATATATCTATAAATATATATTTTGTTTGTTTGTTTTTGAATAGAAAATTTGATTCTTTCATTGCATTATGCAGCTCTCATACCCCAATCACACTATTGCCTGTGACCACTTTGCGACCACAAAAAAGGTGGTAAAGAGGTCGCAAGATGATCGTAAAGTGGTCCTCAGTGGTCAGAAGGAGGTTGCAGCTACTACAATACAAAAAAAAACCCTCCTTGTGACCAAGCTGGTCGCAAGGAGGTCAGCGATCATTGCTTTAGTTGAAAGAAGCTCACAAGATTGTGGGTTCTTTTGTCCAAAGTGGACGCCAGGTGGTCGCAAGTGTAGTGTGACTGGGGCTTATATGCAAATCTGTACTTACTTGACATAGTTCTGGTTGCAGATTGTGACTGACGGAAAGAGGATGCTCTCGTTGTAGATGATGTCAACGTTCACGTTCTTGTCGTGACTTATGAACTTCTCGGCTCTGTTCCAGATGACGGCGGCGAAGCAGCCAGAAACCCCGGTCACAATTAGCAGCCAAATCAGTCTGTCGACAACACAACACAGCGGTTTTAGAGAATACAAGGTTCGTACAACTAATCAGCAACCAACTTTAAGGCCTTGTGGCGCCTCTTCAGGTAAGAAATTAATTTTGTAAGGCCTACAAAATATGAAATTATTCTGACCCCCCTAAGGGGGAGGCTAAGGACTAACACGTGTACATATATACATAAACAATACCAGTACTCATAGACGTAGAAAATGGATTCACCAAAATCCAGCAACCGCAAATGGAAACAGCTGTATGGGGGTCGCCATTTGTATACTCGTGTTGAATAGCATAATAACCTAAATCCAACAAAGGGAAATGGAAATAGCTTGTTGAACTTCACTATGCAGCAAGCAGGGTGGATGACAGCGATTGGTTAATAATATACTCATGTTGATAAATAAATCAATAATTCTCTGAGCATTTAGCGGGGGTAGGTCCTAAGCATTGCTTATTCATATTAGTGATTATATACATGTCAACTCTTTATGGTCTTACTTACCATAGGGGGCAGCAATTTGCAATTGAAAAGAACAGCTCTGATTGGCTCAAATTACGGAAAGGTTCCACCAGTCGAATATGTCCATATATTTTTTTTAGTAGTTTCTTGTTCAGACATAGTCACACATTTATGTATCTTTTGCACAGATTAAAGTGCTTGAAATATATTTGAAAGTTATCTACATCAATTTCTGTTTAAATCCCACAATATCAGTACTTAAATAATGGGAAACTTATCCTGCAAGGGTATGCTCAATATGGGACAGTGGTCACCCATTGTTCCTCCTTTCCTCGCTGTAGACCCTTCAGGTTATCCAAGAACAAGGATAACTACATGTCACTTCATAAATGTGACAAACTCTAAGCAGTTCACCAAGCATACACCTGGTTCTTAGGCTATGTATTCTGATGATGTCGATGTAAAGGACAGAAGCCAGCTATGTTTGAAACAAACAGATAAACAGTGTGAAACTTGAAATGAAATACTTTGCAAGGAAGATGACAACACGGTACGTTAATTTAAACTTTAAGTAGTTACTACATATTGTACTTCGCTAATTGTCTAGTGCTACATGTAGTAGGCGTATCTGTTTTCAGATGGTTGGTTGTTGCAGTTTTATGTCCTGGCAACATCATTGAATAAGCAATGCTTAGGACCGACCCTTGCTAAATGCTCGGAGAATTATTTATTTATTTATTTATTTATCAACACAAGTATATTATTAACCAATCGCTGTTGTCCGCCCTGTTTCCTGCGTAGCGAAGTTCGACAAGCGATTTCCATTTCCATTTGCTGGATTTTGATTATTCAACATGAGTATATAAATGTCGGCCTCATATAGGGCTATTTCCGTTTCCGTTTGCTAGATTTTGGTGATTTCATGTTCCACCTCTATGAGTCTGGGTATTGTGTATGTATATAAGTACACATGTTAGTCCTTAGCCTCCCCCTTGGGGGGGCGGGGGGGTCGGTATCAGGACGGGTGTTTTCAGATACCCTTGAGATTAGCGAGCCTCTGCCATATGTGAACAGTTGTTCAATGTGCAAACTTTGTCTCATTTGACTGCCTCACCAATGGCAGGACACCTGCTATGTGAGAACAACATTGGTCTGCATGTAGAGCAGAACACAAAAGACGATGACAACTCTGTTTAAATCCGAACAAAAACTGCTTCAGTAGGAATTAACTGTGGATGTGGTGGTTCCAGTGTACAGTGTGCATCTATATTAGTGTAAAGTTAAGAAATTGAGACAGAATGCAAGATGGCGGCCATAGAAAGCGCTCACTTCCCTTTTCTAGTATATTAAAGCTGCATAGTCCAATGAAATATCAAATTTTCAAAACCAAACCATTTATCTAGATTTGATTTTACATATCTAACTTAGATACTGATGCACTTATTAAGCATTTGTTTCTGCGTAGAAGGCAATACTGAGTCAATTTAACAGAACATGTTACTGCAGAAGTCAATGGTAGAGTTTTGGCATGCTTGCCAAAACTAATTTTCCATGTTTGCAATCAAAATATCTCAAAAGTTTACCATTTAAAATAAAAGTAAATTTGAACTAATGTAAAGTAAATATCAATGATTGATCTAATATATTTATCTCAGAAAAAATACAGAAATTCAAAACCATCGGACTATGCAACTTGAATAGACACAATTAAAAAAATTATCCACGCAAAGGTAGCGGGTCATGGTAGACAAGTAATTGGACAATATATCCTCTCCTTCTCCCAATCCCTCACGCTCTCCCTCTCTTTCTGTCTCTCCCTGTCTGTGTCTCTCCGTTTCTCGTTCTCACTTCTTCCTGTCTCTCTATCTCTTGTCTATGTCTCTCCCTGTCGCTGTCCCTTTATCCTCTCTCTCCCTCGTTTAAGTCACAACTTGGATTAATCCATATCTGTTACAGAATATATAATGTTCCTTTATTTAATCACATTATTATTTTCCAAGCAAATATACATCTTGATGGGGTGGGTGGAATGCTGACTTTCTGTTTGTAAAGGCCCTGTCACACTACAACGTTTCCCACCAACGCACATCGACATGTTGCCTTTTTGGTCGAAACGTGGGGACACATTACTGGCGCGTTACCTGCGCGTTACTGGCGTGTCGGTACACGTTGAGGGATAGCAGCGTGTGAATCAACACGTCGGCGACCGTCGGCGCGCGTCGGTATGCGCCGATCGTTTTGTGCTTGCACAAAACTTTCGACGCACCCCGACGCGCACCGGCAGGTTGGAGGGGGTGTTACGGACGCGTTACCAACATGTCGATACCCGTTGGCGGAACGCTGGCATAACGTTGATCAATGTCGGTTAACGTTGGCATTTTTTTTGCCAAAATGCGACCGTACCGTCGGCGCGTCGGTAACGTCCTGCCGACGAGTAGTGGGCACGCTATTGGCATTGCTCCAGCGTTTCTCGACGCGTTGGACGTGTTGCTGGCGCGTCTTGACATGTTGCTGGCACATCTTGACGTGTTGCTGGCACGTCTGCCGCACGCCTAACGTTACCCGGAGTTCTGCGAACCTTTAATGACGCGCTACCCCCATGCCGTCGGCGCGCCAGTGGCGCACCGACAATGCACCAATAACACGCTCATGGCACGCTGGGAACCCGCTGGTGGGACGTTGACACTTTGTTCCGCCGCACGTCGAACCCCGTTGGCTGCGCGCTCATAGCACGCTACTAACACGGTGTGCCCCGTCAAACTTTCTCCCAAAACGCCAAAGAGTTGGACGTGTGTCGACGGGTTGCAAATCTTTTGCGCATTGCCGGCACACTGGTGAGAAACGTCATAGTGTGGCAGGGCCTTTAGGGAGGTCGTGGGATCGATCTCCACCCGAGGGTAAAACAAAAGATTTATTACATTAATACTTGTTATGTTACCTGGTTACCTGGTGTTCCGCTTGACTAGGATAGGAGCAGGCAGTGGTTGGCTCAATATTACGATATTCTGACTGACTGACTGAGATATTGGGTCCTGCATAATACATGCAGCACGGTACCCAAGTGAGATAGCACTATAACTAGTACAAGGTCGCCATCAGTCTACACTCTCACAAGTCTTTACACATTCTGATGAAACCTTAACTATTGCTCGGAGTTAAACGCCAGTGAACCAAACCAAACCAAACATGTTGGATCCGTATAGTTTGGATCCCTGGGCCTCCTACCTTCTGAGTATGTAGGGCGTGGCCTCTGTGATGTAGTGGATCCCATGGAACGTGGTGGTGGCTGTGAACTCATACCACATCCCCTTCCAGGAGAACTCCTCAGTGTCTGCACTCGCCTCCCCTGTGCCACAGTTGAAAAAAAAGTTTAATGATTGATTATGATTGAGTAAGCCCCAGTCACACCTACCCAGACGAGCCTCGGATTTTGAGCCGGACCACCCCCGGACCAATTGCAGGGACTGTCCCGGAAAGTCCCGGATAAAATTGCTATTTTCATCGTTTTTTTGCCTCGCGGTCACACCTACCCGGCTGATGCGGTCCGGGGGTGGTCTTGGGGTGGTCCAGGTAGTCCGGGTGTGAACCGGGGCCTGTCCGGGCTGTCCGGGCGTGGTCCGGATCGAACCCGGATGGCCCGGACCGCGCCGGATGTTTTAATCACTTTAAAACATCCAGGGCGAACCCCGGACCAGCCACGGATCACGCCAGCCACTACGGATGAGCCACGGACGAGTCACGGATCACCCCGGATCGACACGGACCACCCCGGATGACGGTCCGTGGCTCGTCCGGCCTCTGATCCGGGTAGATGTGACTGGGGCTTGAACGCGAGGCACAACGCTACTGTAATTTAGAATGGGATTTATATAGGAAATCTTCTAGTAGTGTCGTTGGAGGTGAAGGGAAATATTTCTCCTGGAGCAGGAATCGAACACACATTTCTTGCATTCCGGGTCAGTGTACTAACCATTACAGCACATAGGCTGCCTGATGTCATTACCTTATAGAGCGCAGGCCTTCCGTGTGGGATATCCGGAGTTCGAATCCTGGTCGAGTCAAACAGATAACTTACAAAATTGATACTTGTCACTTCCTAGCTTGGCACCCTACATTAATAGGATAGGTCAAGGACTGGTTAGCTCAGTGTCAGGATAATGTGACTGGTGGGATATCAGGTCATGGTGACCTGATTTCCCAGTGGGGCAGCACTATAAAGTAACCATGAGTGTGCACTGTTAGAAGTCGGTACCCATCCTGATATGACCTTAGATGTTGCCAGGGCGTAAAACTCCCAAAACCAACCAACCTTGCCTGAGCACTACAGTAGTGAGGCTGCAACATTATTCTGGTGAAAGGTTTCATGGCGATATAATATACCCCGCAGGGGGTAAGACTATATTGGGGGAAATATTATCCCTTTATATCTTCTTAACAAAAATATATACACAAAAAGATTTTTTTTTAACAAGAATGAATTTCTTTACAAAAAGAAACCACACCCAATTTTAGAAACACATGGACAACATTAGTTGAGTTTTCTTTTCCCACAATGGTCCTGTTTCAGTTTGACCAGACATGATTATCTAGTGGAAGTGCGTCAAAGTCATGTGTGTGAGGTCGTGGGTTCGATCCGCTTTCACTTACCTGCTTCGCCAGTGGTCGTCATCGCATAGACTTAACACAATAAATAAATCCAGCGAGGTTCCTTCGTTCTTTTTTTTTTAGATACACGATATTACGCACACTTTTAACTTGTCTTTCATTTCCAAAATCCGTGATGTTTTGGTGATGGGCGCGCTTGTTTAGATCGGTGTGCGTGATGTGCGTGAAGTGCGGGCGACCCGTAGGGAACATGGACACACGCGCGCATGCCCCGATGTGGTGAGATGACACGGTGAGGTGTCCGAACAGACCGACCCGCACCTTGTTGATGAGGCATGTGTCATGAGCTGCAAAAAGTGGGCACTCACAACATCGGCTTTGATTGAGCGGCATTTAGGATTTGATGATTTAAATTTGGTTTGTTTTGGTAAATGATCATTTTATTCAGCAATGGTATAACTAAGGTATAACTAACGTCCTGGCATCATCTAAGGTCATATCAGGACGGGTGCCGACTTGTGACAGTGTGGACTCATGGCGACTGTATAGTGCTGACCCACTGTGAGACCAGACCACTAGCACCATGGCCTGATATCCCACTCGACCAGACGGGATGGCCAAATGAGTTGAGCGTCCGTCTCCTGTTTTGGGAGATCGGGGGATCCGAACCCATGGGTTCGTGGGTTCGAACCCTGGTCGAGTCAAACCAAAGACTTAAACATTTATACCTGTCGTTTTCTACCCTGACGCTTGGCATTCTTAGGATAGGGCAAGGACTGGTTGGCTCAGTGTCAGGATAATGTGACTGAGTGGGAGATCAGGTCATGGTGCTGGCGGCCTAGTCGCCCAGTGGGGCAGCACTATAAAGACACCATGAGTGCGCACTGTCACAAGTCGGTACCCGTCCTGATATGACCTTAGATGTTGCTAGGACGTAAAACAACAACAAACAAACAAAACAAACGATATCCCACTCAGTCACACTATCCTGACATTGAGCCAACCAGTCATCAGCCTATCCTAATAATGCTGAGCACCTGGCTAGGAAGCGACAAGTTATAAACTTGCGTGTTACCCCACTAATTATCAGAATCAATTTATAATAGACACCGGTTGATCCAAACAAATTTATAGGGTCCCTTCAAGTTTGGTTTAACGGGGTTATACTGTATATATATATTTTCTTCAGTGTCAAGGTTAGGGTAATTGTGTACTAATATACCTGATGAATATGAACTTATTATGTTCGTAGAATTTGATCCAGATCAAATCTTATACTTTGGCCCAGATTTGATAAAAAAAAAAAGAAGAAGTGCTTCGTGTGGCTTCCTTGTGTTATGGTTAAAACTATTTTAGTGAACGAACCCCCTTGGAAGAAAGAAAAACAGGTATTGTCGTGTGGGGGTGGAAGGGGGTGGGGGTGCAATTGGGAAACATTGCAGGATTCGAACCCACATCCTTTGTTTATGTGTCTGTTTAACAACCCCCCAGCACAAAAAGTAAACATCGGTTATTGGGGATCGAACCCACAACCATTCCGGGGCTAGCGCCCCATCCATTACATCACCTAGGCTCCCTGATGTTGCCACCCTATTCACGCCCACCAGTCTATGCGGCTCCTTGTCTTTTACATCTGTGCAGACTGTTAGGCCCTACAGTGTGAACAGAAGAAAGTGGGGTAAATAAAAAAAAGGGGGGAAAAGATGACAAAATGGAGGGGGGGGGGAGAAAGAAGATAACAAAATAATGAAAAGAATGATCGTAGGGAGCTTTTCGAGAACTATTGGTTGGGTTTAAGTTTTGTGGTGTCTGTTTCGTGCTTCCACCAACCCCCCCCCCCCCCGCCCCCAGTATTTGTTGGGAATCTTTTTCTTCCTGTTAAAAAACAAATTTATTCACATTTTTCCAGTTTTTTGTTGTTTTGTTGTTTTTGTTTTGTTTGCGCTATGCTCTGGCGTCCGTTGGTTGGTGACACAATGCTGTTGCGAGTGGAGTGAACTGTGATCGATCTGGTTGAGGAGGTGGCCCTACTGGCCGCTCGCCGACCGATGGCGGCTGGATGGAGCTCGCTAATGCATTGCATTGCCTCGCCTTGCACCACGGCACGAGCCCGAACCTCGCGTACTGAATTAGTTGCGGTGGACTGTTGTTGGCTTGAATAATTAAACACGGGCCGGCGTTCATGTCACTCTTCTAAAGCCTCCTGTACAACCCCCCCCCCCCCCCCTCCCCCCACACACACAGCCCCCCCTCACTCCTCCCCCTACCCCCGCCCACAACCCCACTCACACCCCCACTCCTACCCACACCCCCACCCTACTCCTCCATCTCTCCCTTCACCCTACCATCTCTCCCTTCACCCCACCATCTCTCCCTTAACCCCACCATCTCTCCCTTCACACCACCATCTCTCCCTTCACACCACCATCTCTCCCTTTAACCCACCATCTCTCCCTTTAACCCACCATCTCTCGCTGCACACCGCACCATCTCTCCCTGCACCCCACCATCTCTCCCTTCACACCACCATCTCTCCCTGCACCCCACCATCTCTCCCTTCACCCCACCATCTCTCCCTTCACCCCACCATCTCTCCCTGCACCCCACCATCTCTCCCTGCACCCCACCATCTCTCCCTTCACCCCACCATCTCTCCCTTCAACCCCACCATCTCCTCCCTCACACCCACCATCTCTCCCTTCACCCACCATCTCTCCCTTCACACCCCCAACCATCCTTCCTGCACACCACCATCTCTCCCTTCACACACACCCCCCACCCCACCAACCCCCACACCCCACACCCCCCCACAAACCACACCATCTCTCCATTCACACCACACCTCTCCCTTCACACCACCATCCTCCCCCGCACACCAACATCCCCTCCCTTCACAACCCCATCCCCCCCCCACCTCTCTCCCTGCACCACACCACCTCCCCCTTCACCCCCACCATCTCTCCCTTCACACCCCAACCATCTCCCCCCGCAACCCAACCATCTCTCCCCACACCCACCATCTCACCTTCACCCCCCACCATCTCCTTCACACCACCATCTCTCCACCCCCCCCCCACCACCCCCCACACCCACCACCCCCACAACACCCACCACCCCTGCACCACACCATCACTCCCTCCACCCACCATCTCTCCCTCCACACCCACCCATCTCTCCCTTCACACCACACCATCTCTCCCTAACCCAACCACACCCCTCAACACCACCATCTCTCCCTGCAACACCACCATCTCTCCCTTCACCCCACCATCTCTCCCTTCACACCACCATCTCTCCCTTCACACCACCATCTCTCCCTGCACACCACCATCTCTCCCTGCACACCACACCATCTCTCCCTTCACACCACCATCTCTCCCTTCACACCACCATCTCTCCCTGCACACCACCATCTCTCCCTGCACACCACCATCTCTCCCTGCACACCACCATCTCTCCCTGCACACCACCATCTCTCCCTTCACACCACACCATCTCTCCCTTCACAACCCACCATCTCTCGCCTGCACACTACACCATCCCCCCCCCCTCCCCCCCTCGTCCCTGCACACCACACCATCTCTCACCTTCACACATCATTCTCTCCCATCACACCACCATCTCTCCCTGCACACCCACCATCTCTCCCTGAACTTGTCAACATATCTCTCCTTCACACCACATAGCCCTCCCTTCACACCACCATCTCCTTCCCTGCACACCACCATCTCTCCCTGCACACCACCATCTCTCCCTTCACACCATCATCTCTCCCTTCACACCCACACACCACCATCTCTCCCTTCACCACCCGACCATCTCTTCCTCACACCCGACATCCTCCCTTCATCACTCCCACCATCTCTCTCTGCACACCACCATCTCTCCCTGCACACCACCATCTCTCCCTGCACACCACCATCTCTCCATTCACCCCACCATCTCTCCCTTCACCCCACCATCTCT
>CM059192.1:67406784-67445493 GCA_030323885.1 Branchipolynoe longqiensis | reverse complement strand
TTGCTATCCGGACCGCACTTTGTCACACCTCTTTCTATCTCCTCTCTGCTGGCCTTGCTCCTCCTTGATATGTCTGAAAAGAGTTCCAGGAGGGGGAGCCCGCCGGCATTTCACTTTCTACTCTTACTCTGTCCGTGTCTATGGCTCGCTGGTTGGTCACCATAGAGCAGATAGACACGGTCCTTTGACTCAACTCTCCTCATTTCTCTTTCCTATACTCTACCCTTTTTTTTTCTCCCAGGCATACTCCTTCCCCTGACCAGGGCAGTTGTGTGCTTGGGTGGGGCCCTGTACCTTTACGTTTTCTCTCGCTTTGTTCTCGTTGCTGGAACCACCGCTGCACCCATCTTTACCCGTCCTTCCTCGAAACCCTTGCTGCTGTCGACTGGATACAAGTGCCAACTACCGCTCAACTACCGCCGGACCGAAGAGATTCGGGGCCGCCTCAATGCTTCGCCGTTACAACGTTGTAAAGATGTCCCCAGCTTCTACAACACTCCCTACTGAAGTTAAGTCTTCAACCAAAGATTGGGCTGATTTATCGGAGCCTCTCTATTAATGTTGCAGTTCTGCAACCGGTAACCGCTGTAAAGGGCGCATTCCTTACACACGTTATGCGGTATGCAAATGCAAATGCGAATGTGACAAAAAATCGAAATGCCTTGAGCTACATTCCTTACACGCGGTATGCGAATGCGAATGCGAATGCAAATGCATTTTCCGATCGGTCCATGTAGCGATCGGTGTGGTATGCGGCACGCAGGGTGCGAATAGAAACCTGAGTCTGATGTGTCCATTAGTTTAACACCAGGAGAGGCGACTGAGCATTACGGAACGGTCTCACACAGGGGTGAGGAGGGGAAACACATGGTGAGCTGGGCACCCGGGAGACATACGGTTAGGGGAAAGCTATAAATGCTACCATATGCACAGAAATATGAATACTTATCTATAATTTGGTTATAATAAAGGTAGGAACCCCCATGTGACGTACAAAAAGTTACATAGATATAAATGCAATATTTGGTCATATACAGAGCAGTATGGAGAATAATTGTTTATTTTTATTTTTTTAAATATAGCCAGTCATGTGCCGCATACCACATACCGCATACCGCGTGTAAGGAATCATGCCATTCGCATACCGCATACCGCATACCGCATACCGCATACCGCGTGTAAGGAATGCCCGCTTAAGGTTACAAACCACCCCCAAAGCAAGCAACACCAGGTAATAACCTTAACAGTTGCATGATTATTTCCAAAAGTGAGTAATTCTGATGCTAGATTCATATGAATCTAATAGGTCAACATAGTGCAATGTAGTGAACAACGTTTGACTAACGTATGTCTAACCTACATCACCGTATGCCTAATGCATATATAGCGTATGACATACATAAAATCCACACATTGTTGAACGTTGTCATACGTAGACAATTTTGTGCATGAAAAAAAACTTTGCCGACCCCATGACGTGTGACGCTGTATCTCGACGAACATCGACGTACATTGACGTATACCAACGAGTGCCTAACACATGCATAATGCATAACGATGTATCCCGACATAGCAGCAAAAAATCACATATGTCGATGTATGTTTGCGCGATGCGTTGTAATGTGACAGCACCATAATATGCACAGTGAGTTGCTGCATACAATGCAACTTCTTGCCGTTACCATCAGGGCAGGTTCGTAGTGGAAAATCCTCTACACACATAACACCCTTTCCACTGAGGATGTTGTACAATGAGGGTTGTTTTGTACGCATTCTATTGTCTGAAGATGCTCCACTTATCAATGAGCAACAGGATACTGCAATATTAGTTCTATGCCACACTGTTAGTTCTTGCCCTGCCACCAGAACGTGTTGGTGGTGGAAATCGTCTATTTGCTGTTTGGATTGTTGGGTTGTTGGAGTTTTACATCCTGGCAACATCTAAGGTCATATCAGGACAGGTACTGACTTGTGACAGTGCGGACTCATGGCGACTTTATAGTGCTGCCCCACTGGGAGACCAGGCCAGCAGCACCATGATCTGATATCCCACTCAGTCACACTATCCTGACACTGAGCCAACCAGTCCTTGCCCTATCCTAATAATGCCGAGTGCCTGTGTAGGAAGCGACAAGTATGAATTTTGTACGTCATTGGTTTGACCCGACCAGGGTTCGAACCCACGGGGTCGAACCCCACGATCTAGCTGTTTGTAACTTACGTTGCGTGATCCCTTGCGATTCAGACTGTCACCCAGGCACACGTGACCGTTGTTGATGCTGTTGTCCCAGCTCCTCTTGCCTCTCGTTGTCATACACGTGGATCTTGGCCACCTGGAGATTGGCTGGGTTAACACTGCTTCCACCGGCTGCAAGTGAAGGTTGGTTGGTTGTCGGAGTTTTACGTCCTGGCAACATCTAAGGTCATATCAGGATGGGTACCAACCTATGGCAGTGTGTACTCATGGCCACTTTACAGTGCTGCCACATTGGGAAATCAGGCTGCCAGCACCATGACTTGATAGCTCACTCAGTCAAATTATCCTGACATTGAACTAACCAGTCATTGCCCTATCCTATTAATGCCGAGCGCCAGGTTAGGAAGGAACAAGCATCAATTTTTTAAGTCATTGATTTGACTCGACTGGGAATCGAACTCCCCATCTCCCGCATGCGACGCCTGTGCTCTACCAATTCAGACACCATGCCTGGTGGCTGCAAGAGACAAACAGCATACTTCCAGTTCTCAGAAAACACATGATGTGGTCAGTAGGTGACACGTAACCACTCGCAGGTGGCGTCATGTGAGAGAAAGAGGAACTAACTCCTCTATAATGTATGCACTTATAAAGAAAGGTAGTGGTGTTTGGTCAAGATGGAATAAAACGGAGTGGTAAAGCTGTCTATTCTTTATTCTCTCATAAATTCATTATATATTGCATATGTGCATATATTTTATTTCACATTTATCACAATCATATAATATATATTATATATACAATTACATATATATCACATGTACAAATACATGTATAGAATAGCATAGAATAGCATAGAATAGCATAGAATAGCATAGAATAGTATGGAATAGTATAGAATAGTATAGAAATACTATTCTATACTACATATATTATATATGATATATACAGCTAGTATATTACAATATGATGGTGTAAATTAGTGGCAGCCTCATGACTCCTGGTACAAGGTCTATATCGTATACTATGCTATACTATTCTATACTATTCTATTCTATAATACATATATTATATATGATTTACACAGCTAGTACATCAAGATATGATGGTGTAAATTAGTGGCAGCCTCATGACTCCTGGTACACGGTCTATATAGTATACTCATCATCATCATGCTGTCAGTCGCGATGCGACAAAGACTGCTTTCATTGCTTGACTGCCGCTCTCCATTTAGCTTGGTTATACATTTCATAAAAGCTTTCATATAGTATACTATGCTATACTATTCTATGCTATTCTATTCTATACTACATATATTATATATGATATATACAGATAATATATCACGATATGACAGTGTAAATTAGCGGCAGCCTCATGACTCCTGGTACACGGACTATATAGTAGACTATGATATACTATTCTATGCTATTCTATTCTATACTACATATATTATATATGATACATACATTTAATATATCACGATATGACAGAGGTAATTAGCGGCAGCCTCATGACTCCTGGTACTAGGTCTATATAGTATACTATGCTATACTTTTCCATACTATTCCATACTATTCTATACTATTTTATACTACATATATTATATATGATATATACAGCTACTATATCACAATATGACGGTGTAATTTAGCGGCTGCCTCATGACTCCTGGTACTAGGTCTATATAGTATACTATGCTATACTATTCTATACTATTCTATTCTATACTACCTATATTATATATGATATATACAGCTAGTATATCACGATATGACGGTGTAATTTAGCGGCTGCCTCATAACTCCTGGTACTAGGTCTATATAGTATACTATGATATACTATTCTATACTATTCTATTCTATACTACATATATTATATATGATATATACAGCTGGTATATCACGATATGACGGCGTAAATTAGCAGCAGCCTCATGCCTCCTGGTACTAGGGTGAGGGTTTCATCCCGTGCTTGGCTCATTGGCTGTTGTCTTGGCTTGGCTATTATTAGGTAGATCATTGCAACCTACTTTACTTCAGTTTATAGTAACCTTTGATTATAAATGGCTGACTTTGGAATAATTATTAGTGTAAATATATCAAATAAATTTGGAGCACACACCAAAATGCTGAACATTATAATATAAGCTGTTCGGCAGTTACAGGTTTGGCTAAATTGAGATAATATTCCTTCCGTGCGATAATATATGCTCAGCGCGTACACCAGTACATAACTTGGACACGTAGGATCAAATCTACACATGTTTTTATATATTTAATCATTTAGAAAAATAGAAAATTTGATGCTTTAATTAGATTATGTGAATCAAAGACTTGATTTAATTTGAGTTTGATCTACTTAAAGCTGCATAGTCCGAAGAAAGCATTAACTTTTAAAAACCATAGCAATTATCTACATCTTATTCCACATGTCTAACTTAGATACTGATGCACTTATTAAGCATGTGTCGCCACATAGAAGGGAATACTGAGCCAATTTAATAGAACTTGTTACTGTAGAAGCCTATGCTGTTAGAGTTTTGGCAAGCTTTTCCAGAATTAATTTTCTGTCTGCACATCAAATATCTCAAAAGTTAGTCATTTAAAACAAAAGTTACTTCAAACTAAAATAAGGTAGATTTTAACTATCAACGTACTATATGTTTATTTCAGAAAATAACAGAAACTCAAACTTTGTGTATTTTTACTTCTTCTGGTACAAGCTGTCGAACTGCATTAAAATATAGTACTTTCTATTGAGTTGCAAAAGTGAGTTGGGGTACCTCCTCAAACCCATCCAACCATGAAATTTTAAGCACAAATATGTAGTAATTGAAATAACACAAGACCGCAATACTTTATATTGGGATTTATTATTGTCTTTTTCTCTATCGTTACATGTCAGAGTTCAAATGTCATAGTTTCGAGGCTTACAGAACTTAACCTCATGAATATTGTTACAAGCTTGGTGGTGGGATGGTAAACAAAGGAGCTAGTAGTATATATTTTGAAGGAGCTGCAGTCGAGGTCGAAGTGATTTGAAAGGCGGGATAGTTAGTTAACGTCAACTTCGACGCTAGGTGGCATAAGGCATCAGCCAGCAGCTAGGATTTAGTTCCATAAATAGAATAAGAGATGCTTTGTAGCCAAGCAGTAGTGAAACGTTGTTCACGGGTATTCAAATACCCATGTTCTCATAACATGATCAATGTAAACTGCATGGCGGTTGCCTGTACCGCACAGTGACCTTGAATGAGCACTCCCACTCATCCCTGACTATTACTTGGCGGAGTAGGCCTACAGGTGTTGGGAGGGTAAACAGTCAAAAAATTAAAGTGAAAAGTGGGTGGGATGGTAAAAAAAAAATTAAATTTTAAAAAAGAAGTGAAGAAGACAGCTGTGACTAGGAATTTACATCAAGGTTCTGTTTGTTGTTCGTTTTCATCCTAGCAACATCTAAGGTCATATCAGGATGGGTACCGACTTGTGACAGTACACACTCATGGCGACTTTATAGTGCTGCCCCACTGGGAGACCAAGCTGTTGGCACCACAACCCAATATCCCACTCAGTCAGTTACTGAGCTAACTAGCCCTTGTCCTATCCTATTAATGGCGAGTGATGGGCTAGGTAACGGCAAGTATCAATTTATAAGTCAATGGTTTGACTCAGCTGGGAACCGAACTTCCACAATGGTTATTGATTTGGTCACTGGGCCCGGTCAGGACACCTTTCATGCCCCCATCTCTGCCAATTTGGATTTCCACCGCTGTGTATAACTTGCAGCGTCATCAAAGGCCAGTTGCTCTCATACCATGTCTATGTGGTGTGGGAGGTTAAAAATCCCTTGGGTCGGTAAAAGTGTAGGCTCGGGCTTTCTATCGACAAACTGTCTAATGGTGAAAACAAGCCTATTCAGGCTTATCCATAATAGGCAGTATAAATCTTCAACAACAGATGCTGAGCCTAAATGTAAACCAGACTGCACTATTTAATAATAATTGAAGAAAAAAATGTAAAAATAGGATTCAGTGTAGCTTGTGTGTGGAATGCCAGGTCTGATGCATAGTCCAGTGAGAGCATAGCATTATCTATATCTGATCCTACACTTGAACTTCGATGCTGTTTCCCTTATGAAGCATTTGTTGCTGCACAAAAAGGATACTAAGTCAATTAATTAGAACCTGTTGCTGCTGAATGAAGCCTGTTGCATTAGAGGTTTTAGGTGTTTGTCCAAATTAATTTGGCATGTTTTCAGATAAAATATTTCCCAATTTTCCCATTTGAACTAAAGATTTCTTCAGACTAAAGTAAAATGGATTTTAATAAGCAGTTTAATAAGCAGTTTAATAAGCAGAAAATTTCAGAAACTCAAAAGCGTCGGACTATGCAACTTTAAACGCGCCCAATGGGGATGGAGACTGGGTGAACAGGCTGTTGGTTTCACACCTTCAAGTGATTGGGTTATCACTGTGCGTTTGTTTAACCTTATCCTACCCTCGAACAGAATATTCTTCTGCTTGCTATCTTATTGATTACAAAAAAAAAGCAAAACCCATACCCACTGACAATGTGCTTTCTTCAACAGATTTGCTATAATCAATCCCACCTGTCAGCATCCATTGAAGTAGGTGCAGTGGATCGTGAAAATCAGGTGCCGAAAGTACATATTAGCTACAGGAATAATCAGTTATTAATATTAACCGATATTGGGTTACACGATATTGGCTACACCTCGGTTATACCTCGGCTACACTTCAGCTACACCTTGGCTGAACCTCAGCTGCACCTCGGCTACACTTTGGCTCCACTTCAGCTACCCTTGGCTACACCTTTGGTAAACCTTGGCTACACCTCGGCTACACTTCGCCTGAACCTTGCCTACACCTCGCCTACACCTCAGCTACACCTCGGCTACACTTTGGTTACACTTCAGCCACACCTCAGCTACACTTCGGTTATACCTCGCCTACACCTTGGCTACACTTCGGCTACACTTTGGCCACACTTCAGCCACACCTCAGCTACACCTCGCCTACACCTCGCCTACACCTCGGCTACACCTCGGCTACACTTTGGCCACACTTCAGCCACACCTCTGCTACGCTTCGGCTATACCTCGCCTACACCTCGGCTACACTTCGGCTACACCTCGGATACACCTTGGCTACACCTCGGCTACACTTCGGCTACACCTCGGATACACCTTGGCTACACCTCGGCTACACTTTGGCTACACTTCAGCTACACCTCGCATACACTTCACCTACACCTTTGGCTACACCTCGGCTGAACCTCAGCTACACCTCGCCCTCACTTCAGCTACCCCTTGGCTACACCTTTGGTAAACCTTGTCTACACCTTGGCTACACTTCAGCTACACCTCGCCTACACCTAGGATACACCCCGGCTACCCCTCGGCTACACTTCGGCTACACCTCGGCTGAACCTCACCTGCACCTCAGCTACACCTCGGCTACACTTCAGCTACCCCTCGCTACACCTTTGGTAAACCTTGGCTACACCTTGGCTACACTTCGGCTGAACCTTGCCTACACCTCAGCTACACTTCGGCTACACTTCGGCCACACCTCGGCTACACTTCGGCCACACATCAGCTACACTTCGGCTACACCTCAGCTACACCTCAGCAACACTTTGGCTACACTTCAGCTACACCTCGGTTACACATTGGCTACATCTCGGCTATGCTTCGGCTACACCTCAGCGACAATTCGGCTACAGCTCAGCGACACTTCGGCTACACCTAGCCTACATCTATAGTATACCTTGGCTACACATTGGCTGCACCTAGGCTACACTTTGGCTGAACCTCGCCTACACCTCGGCTATGCCTCAGCTACACTTCGGCTACACCTCAGCTACACTTTGGTTACACCTTTGGTAAACCTTGGCTATGCCTCAGCTACACTTCAGCTACACTTCAGCTACACTTCAGCTACACCTTTGGTAAACCTTGGCTACACCTCGACTACTCTTTGGCTACACCTCGTCTACACCTCAGCTACACTTCAGCTATACCTCGAGTACACTTCGGCTACCCCGTGGCTACACCTCGGCTACACTTCAGCTACAGCTCGGCTACACTTTGGGTACACCTCGGCTATGCCTCAGCTACACTTCAGCTACACCTCGGCTACACTTCAGCTACACCTCGGCCACACCTCGGCTACACTTAAGCTACACTTCAGTTACACCTCGGCTACACTTCGGCTACAGCTCTGTTAAACTTTGGCTACACCAGAACATATCCATGTAGTACTTTATCACAATATTTATATATCCAGAATACTCTACATAAGTTGGCTTTTAATCACATTTATATAATAAAGGTCTTTGCAATGAACAAATGACAAAAGCAAATATTATTTTATACAAAATTTATTTCCATCACCACAACGACCATACTAGGACCGTTCCATTCCATCATCACTCAGCATATTAACAATCACATATAGTCTAATGATATTTGAACATCAACATTGAACAAAGGGTAGTATTCAAGGTTACCAAATTAGAAATGCAGTATATGTGTGCTAAGCTTTTGCCATTATGATATAATTATCCAATATCTAAGGGTTCAAGTCTATTATCAGCTTAAAGTTGCATAGTCCAATGATTTAGAGTTTCTGGGGGTTCTTTAATCGATAAATATATACATTTTTTGAGTTGTAATCTGTCTATTTTACTTTGAAGTAATTTAGATTTGATATGGGTCACTGGAGATATTTGAAGTTCAGACATCCTAAATTAATTTTGGTGTACATTTAAAACTGCTGACAACACAGGCGTAATCATAAGTACCGTATAAGTCCAAATAGAAGCACGCTCCCCAATAGAAGCACACCCCCCATTTCAAGATTGAAAGCGCGCACAAATTTATGATCGTATTTATACTGAATGCACATAAAATAAGAGAACCCCACTTTATTTCAGAGGCATGACGAAAACAAATAAAAATTTACTATCATATTCAGACTGAATGCACATAAAATAAGACAATCCCACTTTATTTCAGAGGCATGACAAAAACAAATCCATGAAATTCTTTAAATTTAAATAGACGCACATCCATGTATCTGCACTCACGCAGTGCGTGTCTATTGGGACATATACGGTAGTAATAAATTCTATTAAATTTATTTAGGGTTGCTTTCTATGCCACAATACATATTTTATTAATGGACCAGTCTCTAAATTAGATATGTAGAAGCAAATCTAGATAAATGTTTTTGGTTTCGAAAATGTGGTTCTCTCATTGGACTATGCAGCCTTAAATCAAGCAAAGCAAAGCATGCCACATTATATTCATACTCTGAACATGAATTAGACACACATGGATCATGCTTATGAGACGATACATGCATGGTTAGGCAAGTAATTAGCAAACATGAAGCGAATCAGTAAATATTAATTATGTCAAACATTGTTTCAATGTGCATCTTCTCTCTGTACATAAACAACTCGTATATATATCTTAGTATAAGGCAAAGACCTATATCAATTAATTAGTATGACGATTCTCCATAGTGGCACAAATGTGATTAACTCACACAGAGAATGGGGAGGAAACCGTAGCCAATCAGGAACTGCCAAATTAGGTCAGAGGATAACTACTGACTCACCACCACCACCCCCACCACTACCCCCACCACCACCACCACCACCACACGCAGGGGGTTGCGAGTGTTTTGGTTTGAGAAATTGTATGCAAAATGGGACGATGAAACTTTAATGTGATCATGTCCAGAGGGCTACCTAAAATGGAGGCTGGGAGTGTGCATATTCTGGCTTCACTACGCAATCTCTACCGGAAGTATCGGTTGAACAGTCTATTCTCCGTCCTGATATGACTTTAGATGTTGCTAGGACGTAAAACCCAAACAAACAAACAAACAGTCTTTTCTACCCAGCACAAGAACCTTTTAGATGCAGAGGGTGGTTATACATAAGACACATCCTGATTTGACTTTAGATGTTGCCAGGACGTAAAACTCCAACAACCAACCTACCAACTGATCCATACACACAGAATATGATATCTTCAGCACTTTATTGGTAATGTCATGGGGGTGATGAAAATGGGAAATATTGTGCCTAGAGCGGGACTCGAACCCACATCTCTTTGCATTCCGGGCCAGTGTGCTAACCATTACACCACCTAGGCTCCCTGATATCAACACACTCCCCACGCCTACCTGTCTATGTGGTTACTTGCCTGAGAGGTCAGTGCAGACCACTACACTCGTCCCCCTGGAATTGTAAGTCTTGTAATGCTTACAATTACATACATACAGGCAATGCACTAACACATACATACACAGGGTAGGTTCAACAACCATACAGCGCAAAGCTTGTACAGGATCCTGATCACGGCAACCAGTGTCGTGGGGGTGATGAAAATGGGAAATACTGCGCCTAGAGCGGGACTCGAACCCACATCTCTTTGCATTCCGGGCCAGTGTGCTAACCATTACACCACCTAGGCACCCTGATATCAATACACTCCCCACGCCTACCTGTCTATGTGGTTACTTGCCTGAGAGGTCAGTGCAGACCACTACAGTAATATAACTTATCGTAACTTATTCAGGAGAGGTACTTCGGGGTTCATTCTAATTTTTCTTCCAACATTTTCACGGTCATACAAATCATACGTCGGGGGTGGGGGGGGGGGGGGAAGGGGCGTCAGTCATGTAACGGCTTTATGGTTTAATAAAATGTTGAAATAACATAAACCACCACCGTGTTCGCTGATAAAATGTTGATGTGTACTACTTTGTGGGAAATATGGAGGTGTCTGGAAAAGTAGGCCACATTGTACTCGTGTGAAAATGTTGAACACTTTAGATGACCTCTTATGTAAGTACATGTAAGCCTTCATTGAATGCACCCCGGGTGACACTTCTTGAAAGAAATGCAACTTCTTTGTTAGAATCACAAGTTTGAAGGCCTGTGAGTTCCATAATGTACACCTTCACAGAGTGAGATCCCTTCGCTCTTCAGATGCAACAACAAAAAGAAGGTAAACTGACGGAAACAAGTCTGCAGATTCATTCAGTGTGAGTGTGTGGAAATATGTACATACATATATATAATGAGCCTGTCTCAAAAGGTGATCAGTAATATGGGACAAAATTTTGTCCATTGTAACAATGAACATACTCTCTGCTTATGCATTTGCTCAGGATAAACTGATTTATTGTGTTTCATAATCCCAATAGAATACATATTGATTTGAAGCAAATGTCCTTGTGTTTTCAGTGTAACCGTTTCTGTGCTGTTTTGTGTCAATCGTTACATGGACAAACAAAAAATTAGTTAGCACCTTTTGAGACAGGCTCATGTACACATATATTATGCTTTGATTAACACCATTTAAATTGCAGATACCAATATTCACTTGTGGTTATGTTCATACTTATATGCACATATGCATGTACATGTATATGTGTTTGTGTACATACATATAGCATTGTATATATAATATATAATATATATGCGCTAGACAAAAAGAAACCAGTATAAAACTTTACATTGGAAACCAAACGACATTGCGCTGATTCTCTCCACAATGCCTAATTGTATTAATGCCGATTCGAAGACACCATTTTATCCATGGCTTAAAGCGATTTTCTTTTTGTACAGAGACATAGATAGATAGATAAAAAAAAAACACCCACCATGGGCAACCATTGCTTCACCCATGCGTAAGAAGAACATTATGTACACGCTAGCTTTAACACATGCTGAGCATGGGTTAAAGTTTGGCTCCGCATCAATCCCTGGTTCAAATTTGTGTTAAGGCGGTCACAATGATAGTCCGGACGAAGTGACCAAAGCTAGTAAAAACATTAAAATTAATATGAAATTCAATTTATTTTTGAAATTCAAAATTACTATGAAATGTGTACATTAGACATGGCGAAGCATCAGTAGAGTACGATGATGCACATTGGCAGCGCAGATTAAAGGCCCTGTCACATTACGGCGTATGGTGGGAGTGTATTGAAAACCTACGTAGGTCCTGCGCGTGCCGGCCTATGATGACATTTTGTGACCTTTCGTGTGGTTTTGAGCGTATGTGGAACCTACGAGGAGCATACGAGGAGCGTATGAGGAGCGTATGGGAGCGTGCTGTGACATTTTTTGACAGTATGGGCCATACGCCCTCATAGGTCGAGTTTTTTTAGCATGCACAAAAAGTTTTCGACGGACGGATTTATGAAAGCGTATGGCGGCGTATGCCTCATACGCTTCACATAAGCCGTCACCTGGCTGAGTAGCGTATGAGTAGCGTATGAGTAGCGTATACGGCGTCACCTGGCTGAGTAGCGTATGAGTAGCGTATGCGTAGCGTATGAGTAGTGTATATGGCGTATGCCGACATATATGACGTAATGCGCCTATGCCGCCATACGCTCCCGCAAAAAACCCTAATGTGACAGCCCCTTAATAGAGGAGTAGTGAACAGAACGACCCTAAAACTTAACCACCATTCGGGAATATATATATAATAGTCAAGACTGTAAAGTCCAACACGGTAACCAGCAGCTGAAGAAATCCAGAGATTTGTTTGGGTGTTTTTCTTTTTGTTTTAAACCAAGCATATCTTGAAGCAATGAATCCGCTTGGAGAGCACGTTGGCATGGAGAGTGAGACTTTATTAAATCCACCGGAAATGGACTCCTAAAGTAATCACACATAGATTAATTTAGATTGCTTGTAATTAACTTAAAAGAAACAAGCAGACAAAATTATTCGCATGGATACACTGCTTGGATGAACCCAAGTGGAATACATCATTGGTATGATAAATCAGGTCATATCATCGTTTGTCAAAACTAAAAATACTTTAGATTTTCCAAGAGGGAAAATTACACAAAGAAACGATTAATGGGAAGACCAATAGGTAATGTAAATATGTAAGGTTAAATCTAGGTCAATGTTTCGGTTTAGACAATATTTTGCTTTCATCAGGTTATGTACCTTTAATTATTCATCAGGTTATGTACCTTTAATTCATGCAATATATTTAACTGTGGCGGAAGTAAAAAAAGATTGAATAACCAGAGAGGGTATGTAGCACCAGGGGCGTAGCTATATATTTCGCAAGGAAAGCACGCATGAACAATTTCTCTCAGGGTTATATTTTTATCATACTAAATGTTTTATAATATGCACTTTCTTAAAAAGATGTGTGCTTCCAATTGTCAAATTTCCTGTTAGCATGTGCGAACAGTTTTTTAATCTTTTTATTTTTGGCTACGCCCCTGAGCACCACAATAAGAATAATGTGCAGTCTATTTTGATGAAGATACCCCAGTTCAAATTTGAAAAAAAAAGAAAAAAGATTTAATTTGAGATAAACAAATGTCATATATTATTACAAAAATCCTGTTTAATATAGATGCAAAAGATTGAAATGGTAATAGTCTCACAACAATAAAAGCGATATGAATTGCAATATGATTTTCTTAAGACCATTATGAAACCAAATAATTTCACATAAATTAAATCCAACCACCACCTTTTGTATGCTTAGTAGCAATGCCATACAACCGTATACAAGGACTATGCACCATGCAGTTGTGTGTAATTAAGCACATACAACCGCATACAAGGACTGCACCATGCAGCCGTGTGTAATTAAACACATATGTTAATGAGCCTAATAAAACATTTCCAGTTTTGGATTAAAGGGTAATTATCAACATCTTTGCAAGTGTACAAAACATACGCTCCTTTTCATGGCTCCTCCCCGCCCCTACAAAGTGTACAATAAAACTGTAGATATTGCAGTTGGTCTACTTATTAGCAGTGTAGCCCCGCCCCCACAAAGTGTACAATACAACTGTAGATATTGCAGTAGGTCTACTTGTTAGCAGTATAGCCCCGCGCCTACAAAGTGTACAATAAAACTGTAGATATTGCAGTAGGTCTACTTGTTAGCAGTATAGCCCTGCCCCTACAAAGTGTACAATACAACTGTAGATATTGCAGTAGGTCTACTTGTTAGCAGTATAGCCCTGCCCCTACAAACTGTACAATACAACTGTAGATATTGCAGTAGGTCTACTTGTTAGCAGTATAGCCCCACCCCTACAAAGTGTACAATACAACTGTATATATTGCAGTAGGTCTACTTGTTAGCAGTATAGCCCTGCCCCTACAAAGTGTACAATACAACTGTAGATATTGCAGTAGGTCTACTTGTTAGCAGTATAGCCCCGCCCCTACAAACTGTACAATACAACTGTAGATATTGCAGTAGGTCTACTTCTTAGCAGTATAGCCCCGCCCCTACAAAGTGTACAATAAAACTGTAGATATTGCAGTAGGTCTTCTTGTTAGCAGTATAGCCCTGCCCCTACAAAGTGTACAATACAACTGTAGATATTGCAGTAGGTCTACTTGTTAGCAGTATAGCCCCGCCCCTACAAAGTGTACAATACAACTGTAGATATTGCAGTAGGTCTACTTGTTAGCAGTGTAGCACCGCCACTACAAAGTGTACAATACAACTGTAGATATTGCAGTAGGTCTACTTGTTTGCAGTATAGCCCCGCCCCTACAAACTGTACAATACAACTGTAGATATTGCAGTAGGTCTACTTGTTAGCAGTATAGCCCCGCCCTACAAAGTGTACAATACAACTGTAGATATTGCAGTAGGTCTACTTGTTAGCAGTATAGCCCCGCCCCTACAAAGTGTACAATAGAACTGTAGATATTGCAGTAGGTCTACTTGTTAGCAGTGTAGCCCCGCCACTACAAAGTGTACAATACAACTGTAGATATTGCAGTAGGTCTACTTGTTAGCAGTATAGCCCCGCCCCAACAAACTGTACAATTCAACTGTAGATATTGCAGTAGGTCTACTTGTTAGCAGTATAGCCCTGCCCCTACAAAGTGTACAATACAACTGTAGATATTGCAGTAGGTCTACTTGTTAGCAGTGTAGCCCCGCCCCTACAAAGTGTACAATACAACTGTAGATATTGCAGTAGGTCTACTTGTTAGCAGTATAGCCCCGCCCCTACAAAGTGTACAATACAACTGTAGATATTGCAGTAGGTCTACTTGTTTGCAGTATAGCCCCGGAATGTCAGGAAGCATGGATTAGGATCCTACTTAATTTGACCAACATTTATAAAATAAGTTTTCTGAAGCACACAGTGGGTCTAACTCCTCCTTCCAACGCACACTTTGTACAATTGTGAAAATGTTGGTAATTGTCACGGACCCTTAAGTTAACATATATATACTAATGAAGTCTAAGTGGCATGCCCAAATATAGTTTACCTTAGCATATATACCAATGATGTAAAAAAAAGTATGCCCAAATAGGGATTAAATTACCACATATGCTAATGAAGCCAATCAAACATGCCCAAATATGGTCTTAAATTAGCTGCAATGCTAATCAGCCCATAAAAACATGCCCAAATAGGGAATAAGCATCTTCTAATGAGGCCAGTAAACCATGTCCACATCTGGGGTAAATAAGCATATTATGTTAATTAGGCAAATACAACATGTCCACAAATGAAGCTTAATAAAGCTGAAATTAGCCCATATAACAATGACACCAATAAAACAGGCCCAAAAGGGGGTTAACAGGTTAAATAAGACTATATGCTAATGAAGCCAATAAGACATACCTAAAAATATAACTTAAAATAGCAAATTTGGCCATGTGGTTAATACTACACGCCCAAATATGGATTAAATTAGCTATATATCTTAATGAGGCCAATAAAAGCATGCCCAAATATGGAATAAATTAGCTATATATAGCTATAAAAGGCCAATAAGAATATCACTCCCCCTCCCCCCCCCCCCGTCTTTAAAAAAAACTACGTTTTTGTTTGTTTCTTTATGTGGCGAGGACACATCGATTCAGTAGCGACCCAGATTGTTGGTCGCGGCGATCAGTTTGGTCGGTGGGGGGGAATGTGGGCGGGGCGAACCGGAACCAGCGGAGGGCAGGGGGCGTGTCCAGTTCGACTTGTAGCGAGCCCTGTTGGGGGCGCCACGTGTCGCGAAGCGCGGGTACGCGTAGTCTGCGGGCGGCGTCCGCCCCCTACAGGGGGAGCCACCAGGAGATGCATTGGCGGAGTTGGAGGTGGAGTTAGTTGCGGAGTCGGGGGCGGGGGCGGGGGCGGGGGAGGATTGAGTCTCTGCCAACGTACCGGGACGCTCCTTGCGGTCACTCGTGACGTCACTGTTGCGCGTTGATGACGTCACAGAGTGCTCGAAGGGCTCTTTGTCGAACTCAAAGCGAAGGAGGTCTTGCTTGCCGATCTCGACGGCCTCGATGACTGACATGCCCAGGTGACTCCCGCCGTCCCCGCTAGGTGGCAGGGCGAGCTGGCGCATCGTCACGCCCCGGTCTGAAACAGGATTTGTTTGTTTGTTGGAGTTTTAAGTCCTAGCAACATCTAAGGTCATACCAGGATGGGTACCGACTTGTGACCGTGTGCACTAATGGCGACTTTATATTGCTGCCCCATTGGGAGATCAGGCCACCAGTACCATGACCATATCCCACTCAGTCACATTATCCTCACACTGAGCTAACCAGTTCTTGCCCTTTCCTATTATGTGGAGTGCCAGGATAGGAAGCGACAAGTATCAATTTGATAAGTCATTGGTTTTCTTGACCAGGAACCAAACTCCCAACTTTCCCACGCGAGGCCTGCGCTCTACTGATTCCACCACCACCATGCCTGGTGCAGGTATTAAACAACTCGGTACAAATGTTGACTTATCAGTTTGTTAAAGTTGCATAGTCCGGTGCTTTTGAGTTCTTGTCATTTTCTGAGATAAATATATTAGGTTGATCATTATAATCTACCTTACTTCAATTTGAAGTAACTTTTATTTTAAATGGCTAAGTTTTGAGATATTTGAAGTGCAAACATGTCAAAGTAGTTTTGGCAAGCACGGCAACAATCTGACACCATAGGCTTCTGCAGTAACAGGTTATATTAAATTCCCTCAGTATTCCCATCTATGTGGTGGCAAATGCTTAATAATTGTACCAGTAACCAAACTGGATAAGTAGAAGCAAATCTATATCATTTTTTCGGTTTTGAAAATTTGATGTTATTGTAGTAGTCTGAACATGAGCTCTACTACCACGCGGTAGCAGCGGAGACTACGCCGTACACCAGCGCAGTACCCATACACTGCGCCAGGTGGCGGCATGGGTGGCCACTGGTCAAACCCCAACTGGGCTGACCTCTACTGCGTGTGGCTGACCCCCCCCCCCCCCCCCCCCCCCCCCCCCCCCCCCCCCCCCCCCCCCCCCCCCCCCACACACTATAGAGTCGATGTGGGATCTGGCGAGTCAGGGGGCGGGTCAGACAACCACTGACGCCGCGGAGAGCAGATGGTTCAATAAACCAAGTTGAAGCGTCCTCTAATTGAATCTTGGTGTTCTTCCGTGAGTGACCGTGAGAGTGGGAGTCGGAGGGCCGTGGGCCATTACATTATCATTGCACTACAACTTTAAACAACAACACAAAATGCATAAATGAGTTATTATGATTGAAAAAACTGCTGATAAGTCTCTGTCATGTACTAATTATTAGGGGGGAGTATGGGTATGGATACAGGTGCGAATGAGGATCCAACAAAATAGCAGATCCAATATTTAACAATCATTTATTTCCATTCTATAATTGATTTACAAGACATAATTTTATTAGCACAGTAATAGGGAAAAACAACATTTATTAAGAACTACAAAAGAGAGGAGAAGTTGTTACATTTGAAAAGAGCAAAGAAAGTGCATAAATGTAGGTTAAATAAAATAAGTGAGTAGATCCTACCTCTTTTACTTCTAACTGTCGTAAATCCTTGGATGCCTGGCATGACTGCAAATGGAGAGTTAATGCATAAAGGCAGAAGAACAATGAGGGAATAATATATTGTAGGACTTGGACGATGAGGACGAGGAGCCGCTAATGTCCAACTCAGACAGCACACATTGCAGTAAAGTCTTTAAAATTTGTTTGCTGGTTTTGATGACTATATTAAAGCTGCATAATCCGATGGAAACATCAAATTTTCAAAACCAAAGCAATTATCTAAATGTTATTCTACATGTGTAACTTAGATACTGATGCACTTGTAAAGCGCTTGTTGCCACAGACAAGGGCATAAATAGTGAGGCGATTGAATCAAACATGTTACTGCAGACGCCTGTGGTGTCAGAGTTTTGGCAAGCTTTCCAAAATTTATTTTGCATGGTTGCGCTTCAAATATCTAAAATAAGTTAGCCACTTAAAATAAAAGTTACTGCAAGCTAAAGTAAGGTACATTATAACTATAACCTAATGTACTTATCTCATAAAATGTCAGAAACTCAAAACCATCGGACTATGCAACCTTAAGGTGGTCATTATGAGATACTCCTCGTCGTGTCAGAGCAAATGGTTTTAAATGATAATTGGCAAACCTTGGAGATATTCAATGTAAAGGTAAGTAAAATAATATGTACTTACACACCATTGAAGCCAAATGGAACACGCCATTGCTACATTACGTATGTCACATCGCTATCTGTCAAACGTAGTGAGTTTTAAGATTCCTAAGGGAAACCCCCACTTAGGGAAAACCCTCACCGAAGGGAAATCCCTCACCTAAGGGAAACCCCTCACCTAAGGGAAATCCCTCACCTAAGGGAAACCCCCACTTAGGGAAAACCCTCACCTAATGGAAACCTCCACTTAAGGAAAAACCTCACCTAAGGGAAACCCTCACTTAGGGAAATCCCTCACCGAAGGGAAGCACCCACTTAGGGAAACCTCCACTAAGGAAAACCCTCGCCTAAGGAAAATCCCTCACCTAAGGGAAAACCCCACTTAGGGAAAACCCTCACCTAAGGCAAATCCCTCACCTAAGCGAAACCCCCACTTAAGGAAACCCCTCACCTAAGGCAAACCCCCACCTAAGGCAAACCCCTCACCTAAGGGAAACCCCCACTTAAGGAAAACCCTCACCTAAGGGAAACCCCCACCTAAGGCAAACCCCTCACATAAGGGAAGCCCCCACTTAAGGAAAACACTCACCTAAGGGAAACCCCCACTTAAGGAAACCCCTCACCTCCTCACCTAAGGCAAACCCCCACCTAAGGCAAACCCCTCACCTAAGGCAAACCCCCACTAAGGAAACCCTCACCTAAGGGAACCCCCTCCCCGCCCCCCCTAAGGCAAACCCCTCACCTAAGGGAAGCCCCCACTTAAGGAAACCCCTCACCTAAGGCAAACCCCCACCTAAGGCAAACCTCTCACCTAAGGGAAGCCCCCACTTAAGGGAAACCCCCACCATCCAAATGATTATTCAGTCTACCAGTATCTAACTATGAAATTATGGGATGGCTTTGGGCTGGAATCAGTGTGGCACAGAAAAAACTATTAACTCATATTAGGTATAACCAGGAAGAGTGTAGGCCCCTCAGTCTATGCTATATGCTATATGCTATATGCTATATGCTATATGCTATATGCTATATGCTATATGCTATATGCTATATGATATGTGATATATTATATATTATATATCACATATCATATAATATGCATCATATACCACACATCATATATCACACATCATATATTAATATTATATATTATATGTACGGACCTTCAATGAGTCATACATCTTAATATAATAGTTGACGCACAGTGTATACAGAACCCGTCGTATATAGATAGCTACGTCAAAGTCATGCAGTGCAACCAAATGGCTTCTTTCACCATATGGTGTTTCTATAGTCTATGCAATAGCAACACTTCAATCCAAATCTAGCGAGGCTCTTGGTAACTAATTAAATGTGCATATATATGCATGTACACATACTTAGTACATACACATACTTAGTGGCAGACATACCTGTATGTACGTAGTGGCATATATACATGATGTATGTGTAAATATAGTAAATAGAATTAGAGATAATTGCGCTAAAGCAGTTCAGAGAAACATAGGTGCATCCTGAAGATTGTGCACAAATTGCTATGAACTATTTCAATACGATTTATAAATGTACATACGGACATTTGTGTATAAATACAGTCACACAGCTACTTAGAAACTACCTACAACCTTCTATGTTCATTCAGTGAAAACAAATCGAGAATCAAAGCGTTAAGAATAGCCACCTTACCTGTGACTCGTTCGGGTCCAAATATAGAGTTAACCGGAAGGGGAGGAAGACGCGGGTCGACCACGTGACCATTCTGCACCGCCATGGCCATCATCGACGAGTCAGGACTGTAGTCCATGTTCTAAACAGGAAGAATCCAAGAAGAGGAAATTATGCTAGTTGGTTGAGTGACTGATTGGGGTTTTGCTGCTACTCCTAGCAACATGTTAAGGTATCAATTTCTGACAGAGCGCACTTCTGGCAGCGTTATAGTGTGGAGCTATTGAGGTATGGTGCCACTAGCATCACAATGTGATATGTTTCTCAGTCACATTATCATTGATCAGAAAACAATCATTATGCATTTCAATTTAATATTTCAATTTGATATTCTAATTTTCTATTCTGATTTAGTACTATTTCCATTGCAAATAATGGTTATTTACTGCAGTATTTAATTAGGGTGTTTATTTATGTATTTGAATCGTTCGGATTTTCTCTCTCTATATATATATATTATAAATTATATATATTTTTCAAATATATGTGATGTATAACGAATTATGCGAGTATAAAGATACTTAAGGGAATTATTATCATTATTATTATACTCCATATGACCCAACACTGTACCAGTGGCGCCACCTGCAGTCTCCTCGCCTGCACCGGATGTAGACCAGTGTCAGTCACACCAGAGGATGTTTTCATAGAAAAAATATATATATTATAGATTTAAATGGCAGAGACTCAAAACAATGAGATTATGCAACTTCAAAATATGTTTTAAAAAAACACAAAAAAAACCACACAAGAAGCCTACCTTCTCCCCTCGATTCCTGTAGAGATAGACTGTGGTGACAATGATGATCAGGAGAATAATTGCAGCAGTTGCCACCAGGAGGGGTATGACGATCCGCAGAGCCTCAGAAGTTCGCGACCCCGCCACTGCCGGTGATGGCGCCACCAGCATAACGTCCCCGACGTACACATGGAGGCCAGCCATTCTCACCTGCGCAGAGGGTTGGTGGGCATTGTGTAAAAATATACAGATTTTCGATTTGGAATTATATATTGCAGAGGGCATTATTATCCTCGGGCGACGGAGTCGGGACCAAGGTTATGTAATAAGAAAAGCAATGGGTGCCCACTCGCTTTGTGACATATTAGACTAGGGGAGATATATGTTAATACATAGTGCCCGAGATTATGATGAGATGTTCCTATATATGAGACAGTTAATGTTTGGTGAAATGTTCCCTCTATGCACCAGAAAGGATGCAAGTGGAGGAAAATGATATTTTTAATATATATATATATTTATTGGAAATGTCTGCAACTACCTGTTACCACAGGGCTGATGGGCCAGCACACCAGCCAGACTGCATACATTATGTACACCACCTGCAGCTGGGTTGGGTGACCGCTGCCCATGGGGGGGGGCATCGCCTCCCAGGCTGTAGAGGGTGCCTGATTGGCTGGCTGTGGGAGGTCCAGTCCCCTGCACCCCCATGCCCCACCTGACCACACTAGCCTCACTTTGATATTGATTATTCTAGGGCAGCAACACTCTACTCCTGACTCTTGAGTGAAACACACTCTCTCTCTTGGGCAGGTACCCAGACACTCTGTCTGATGCTACCACCTTTCATATATACAAACTGAGCTGTGTGCAACAACCATGGGACTCCGGTTCAATGGGCTGTAGGCACTGATTCTGATACATCCTAACTAGAGTAATGAGGCTTGGTGTGGACAGAATGTAAGGGGGTCAGCATGATAGGTCACTAGTAGGTGAACAGGAGTTGATGCCAATAAAGCACAACTTCTTCACTGTCAATCTTTCATGACTTGTCTTCCCTTTCTTCCCTATGAGTTTGTTTGAGAGGGGCATCAGATGTGAACTGACAGACAGTTGTCAGAACGCATCTGGGAAGAGTTTTATGGTATTATCTGGTGCTCAGACGGCCGGAAATCCAGAAATATTATACGTAGAACAGCAAAGTAAAGTTAGTACATTAGTTGATTGAGCAGCGGAAATTTCAATCACGGACAATTAGTCTTCCTCATTCCACTGCTCCTTGCCCTATTCTAGCAGACTAGGTAGCGACAAGCATACATTTTAAAGTCATCTGTCTGACTCAGCCAATATTTGAACCAGAAGGGTTGAATCCCCTCCCCGTCCTCCTCCCCTCCCACTTTCCCCTCCTCCCTCCCCTGCTCTCCCTCTCCCCTTCCCTGTCCCCTTCCCCGTCCCATTCCACCTCCCTCCCTCCCTCCCCCGCCCCATCCCCTTCCTCCCCCTCCCTCCCCCTCCTTCTCCCCTCTCCTCCCTTCCCCCCTCCCCCTCCCCTCTAGACGCCTACTTACTGTGACGTTGTGACGCACGTCCTTTGTAAAGTCCTGACAGAGTGTGACACTGAGGGTGTCGTTCGTCAATGACGTCACGGCAGCGGAACACTTGCCTACGTCGACTCTGTAGTCAGCGGCCGTCAGAGCCGAGGCGAGCTTCTCACCCTGAATAATAAACCTCGTTATGCACAATACATCATCACTGAATGGCGGTAAGAAATTCCTGAAGTACTTCAGACAGGTTCCGGAAGTAGGTGACGCCATACTTTACACAGAATGCAAAAGCCGTAAGAACGAACAGAACATCTGATCACGGTGACATAATTAAGTCACTGTGGATGGTGGTGGACACAAGGTGCTGCCACCTACCAGTAATAAAATAAATGACACACATCAGCAAAACATGTATTTTTAACGAAGGAAACAACCCCTGGACCACTAAAAAAATAGAGAAAATTCACAACCAGACGGGATGGCTGAATGAGTTGAGCATTCGTCTTCTGTTCTGGTAGATCATGGGATCATGTGTTCGAACCATGGTCGAGTCAAACTAATTGTAAAAATATACGGATTTTCGGTTCGGAATTATATATTGGCAGAGGCATTATTATCCTCGGGTGACGGAGTGGGGACCAAGGTTATGTAATAGAAAAGCAATGAGTGCCACACTCACTGTGTGACATATTAGGCTAGGTGAAATATATGTTAATACATAGTGCCCGAGATTATGACGAGATGTTCCTATATAAGAGACAGTTAATGTTTGGTGAAATGTTCCCTCTATGCACCAGTAAGGGTGCAAGTGGAGGAGAAGAACATTTTTAATATATAAATATATATTTATTGTAACTGTCTGCAACTACCTGTTACCACAGGGCCGATGAGCAAGCACACCAGCCTCATCTACATACATTATGGACACCACCTACAGCTGGGTTGAGTGGCAGCTACCAATATTGGGGGCGTCCCCACCCAGGCTGTGGAGGGTGCCTGATTGGCTGGCTGTGGGAGGCCCAGTCACCTGCACCCCTTTGCCCCACCTGACCACACAAGCCTCATTTTGATATTGATTATTCTAGACACTCTGATCTATATGCTGCTACAGGCACTACTGGACACTTCTGGGTGGACTCTTGAAGTGAACACACTCTACTCCTCACTCTTGAGTGAGACACACTCTTCTCTTGGGCAGGAACCCAGACACTCTGTCTGATGTTCCACCTTTCATATACCAACTGAGCTGTGTGCAACAACCATGGGACTCCGTTTCAATGGGTTGTAGGCACTGATTCATATACATACTAAAGAGAGTAATGAGGCTCTGTGTGGACAGAAGGTAAGGGGTCAGGGTGATAGGTCACTAGAGGTGAACAGGAGTTGATGCCAATAAAGCACAACTTCTTCACTGTCAATCTTGCGTGACTTGTCTTCCCTTTCTTCCTTATGAGAGATCCAGTAGATATATTACAGATCAGTGTGTTGGAGAGGGATATCAGGTGGGAACTGACAGACATGTGTCAGAACGCATCTGGGAAGAGTTTGTGGTATCTCTGGGGCTCTGATGGCCGTGCAACCAAAAATATTACATAATGACTTAAAAAGTGATACTTGTCACTTCCTGGCCTGGCACTCGGCATTATTAGGATAGGGCAAGGAGCAGTGGAATGAGGAAGACCTATCGTCCACGATTGAAATTTCCCCTGCTTAATCAACTAATCTACCAACAAAAGAAACCAACAAAAAAGTCACATTGGCAAAAAAGGTGATAATAATATTGACGGTGAGAAGTGTTCAATGGTTATTATGTTGTATTATTATTATTCAGACATCACTTTTACACAGAATGCAAAAGCTTACAATCAATTATGCGTCAAAAGACACTTATGAAAGGACTAGGTTACTGGACATTTCATAGATAATGTGTTATCGGTGGTCCAGACTTGACAGTGCCCACTCATGGTGGCTTTATAGTGCTTCCCCACTGGTAGACCCTGCCGCCGGCACCATGACCCGATTTAAAATATATCCAGTTCACAATGCGCACCTTTATTTCTAGTGTCCTCTGCTGCAGACTGATGACCTTGGGACTGTCCTTGAAGACGGTGACCTCTGGGTCAGACTGAAGGACGAAGCGGCCATATTCCGGAAGTACTTCAGACAGGTTCCGGAAGTAGGTCACGCCGTCCAGCGCGAACCCGGCGTGAAACTGCAGTGGGAAGGACGGCTGGGTGCCAGGAAAAGTAAAGCTTGTTTTATTTAATGATACCGCTAGAGCACATTAAAATGTTTGGATCATCGGCTATTGGACGTCAAACATATGGTCATTCTGACATATTAATTTAGAGGAAACCTGCTGCCACCATATAGGCTATTCTTTCCGATAAGCAGCAAGGGGTATTTTATATGCACTTTCCCCACAGACAGGACAGGACAGCACAAACTACAGCCTTTGATGAACCAGTTGTGGCCCACTGGTTGGAACTGAAAATAGCCCAAACTGCAAATGGGTCCACTGAGCAGGATCGATAGGATGACCCATACCTTCAAAGGTGGACACTCTACCGCCGGAGCTAAGTCCTGCTCGTCTGAGTGACAGAAGGACAAACAAACATGGTGGTTAAAACCAGGTGGGATAGCCAAATGAGTAGGGCGCTCAGGTTTGAGGTTTCCATATAGGAGGTCATGCGATTGATCTGTGGCCGAGTCAAAATAAGAACTTAAAAATGTTATAGTTGTCGCTATGTTGCCTGATGCTCCGCATTATTAGGAGAGGGCAAGGAGTAGTGCAATGATGTAGACATTATATTTATAATCTATTTGACTTCAGCTTAGAATAACTTTTATTTTAAAGCGTTAACTCTGAAGATATTTGAAGTGAAAATATGCTAAATAACTTTGGCATGCGCATCAACATGCTGGACATGATATAACCATCAGCAGTAACATATTTGATTAAATTGATTTAATATTCTTCCTTAGCCATTTAACAGCAATACATGTTTCACATGTGTACCAGTACCACTGGTAGCTTGTACGATCAATTCTAGCTAAGTGTTTTGGTTTACAAAATGTGATGCTGTCATCGGATTACGCAGTTTATTATTAATAGTCTTTTTAATCATCTCTGCTGTGTTTTTTGTTTATTTTTGTTTGCTGTGTTTCCTGTTTTTGTTTGTTGGTTTTTGTCTGTGTGCTTTGTGTGTTTTCCTTGTGTTTTTGTGGCAGGAAATCGTCCACTGCTTTCAATGTTAAATGTCCAGACCTCTTGCATTTGTTTGTTGTTGTTTTACGTCCTAGAAACATCTGAGGTCAAGCTCCGTGTGAATTACCGTGTTTTCCGCTGGCTCACTCCGCTTACGGCGTATACCAGGAGCGAAGAGCAACTCGGACATGTCCAGCAGGGGGCAGTGCATCACCTCAGCTGTCTCAGGTTTGCAGGGCTGTAACAAAAAAAACAAAAACATAAGGTTTTTTCTTGAAGATTGTACTGCCTATCATGGATAAGTCTGAATAGACTTGTTTTCACCATTAGACAGTTTGTCGATAGAAAGCCTGAGCCTACACTTTTCCCGACCCAAGTGATTTTTAAGCTCCCACACCATATAGACTCCTCTCCGCTGGCTATGCTCCTCCTTGATATTGTGTGAAAAGAGTTCCAGGAAGGGGGGGAGGCTGCCAGCATTTCACTTTCTACTCTTACTCTGACTGTGATGACACTGTAAGTTATCCACAGCAGTGGAAATCAAAATTGGCAACGGTCGGGGCACAGGGAATCGAACCACCAACCTTCAGATTAGGAGTCTGACCTAGAAAAAGGTCAGACACTCTAAACATTCCGCCCAGAGAACACCACAGGTTTATTTTGGGAGCATTAGCATCTGACAAGACACCATTTTTAGAGGGGCACAAACATGACCAACATAATTTTGCTTAAAGTTGCATAGTCCAAGGATTTTGAGTTTCTGTCATTTTTCTGAGATAAAAACATTAATTCGATCGTTATTACCCACTTTATTTTTGTTTGAAGTAACTTATTTTAAATGACTAACTTTTGAGATATTTGAAGTATAAATATGTCAAATTAGATTTTGTAAGCGCGCCATGGGCTTCTGCAGTAACTGGTAGCAGCTGCTATTAAATTGCCTTATTATTCCCTTCTATGTGGTGACAAATGCTTAATACGTGCATCAGTTTCTAAGTTAGATGCGTAGAATCAAATCTACATAATTGTTTTGGTTTGGAAAATTTTATGCATCATCGGACTATGCACCTTGAATCAGAATGATCATAATTGAATGACTATTCACGGTATATGTGCGAGATAACAATAGTTTAAATAAATATTATGAAAATATAACGGCTATTAAGTAATAGGATCTAGGCCTCCTGCTGGGTTCTATGGTCAGGTAGCTTGGGCACCATGAGGATCCATTGCTCATACATGCAGGTAAGCCTAGTGGGTAAAGCCCTGAGAGGTTTATAAACAGGGCTCCACAACAAGGGAGTCACACTTGCTATCCGGACCGCACTTCATCCACACTTCTCTCTATCTCCTCTCCACTGGCTATGCTCCTCCTTGATATTGTCTGAAAAGAGTTCCAGGAGGGGGGGAGCCTGCCAGCATCTTTCTACTCTTACTCTGTCCGTATCTTTGGCTCATTGGCTGGTCACCATAGAGCAAATAGACAGGGTCCTTTAACTCAACTCTCCTCATTTTTCTTTCCTATGTTCTACCCTTTTTTTCTCTCCCAGGCTTACTTCTCCCCCTGATCAAGGGAGTTGTTTGCTTGGCTAGGGCCCTTTATCTTTACATTTCTCTCGCTTTGTTCTCGTTGCTGGAACCGCTGCACCCATCTTTACCTGTCCCTTCCTCGGAAACCCTTCCTGCTGTCTGCTGGATACAAGTGCTGTGCTACCGTCGGACCAGAGTGATTCTGGACCACCCCAACGACTCGTTGTTTAATTGTGTAAAGACATCCCCCAGCTTCTACAACCGTCCCACCAGAAGATTATTCTTCGACCAAAGATTGGGCCGATTTATCGGTGCCTCTCTATAATGCTGCAGTTCTGCAGCCGGTAATGGTCTTAAGGTTACAAACACCCCAGAAGTCAAGTCAAGTCAGGGGAGTCATTTGCTGCCATACAATTAGTTTTTTAAATCAAGAAAAGCGGGTTGGATTGGTTACTAGCCAGATAATTGCTCAACCATATTTGTATTTGTGTTGGTTTGTCTGTAATGAATAATATACATCGTGAAAATAGCTATTATCTCGGAGTCATTTAGGACCTAAGCAACACTCGGGATCTGAAGTTGTGATCAGTAAGGTCTCTTTGCTCTAATAGTTCTCCTCAGCTGATTGAGTGGCGTAGACCAATAAATGGCTACATAAAGAGGTTTTCTTTATTAAAAATAGGCAGCTAATTCTAAAGTAATTTTCCATATACATTGGGAGCTGTGCCAGAGACCAGTTTGGTTTGAAGAGGTGGGGGGGGGGGGGGGCTGATACAGACTTCTGCATAGGCTCTTCATAGTTGTAACCTGTGGAGGTTTTACATCCTAGCAATTTGAAGGTGGAGTGCTAAACTTTTGCCATAGGCTCTTCATAGTTGTGGTTTGTTGGGGTTTTACATCCTAGACATTTGAAGGGGGAGTGCTAGACTGCTGGCATTGGTTCTTCATAGTTGGGGTTTGTTGGGGTTTTACATCCTAGCAATTTGAAGGTGGAGTGCTAGACTGCTGCCATTGGTTCTTCATAGTTGTAACTTGTGGAGGTTTTACATCTTAGCAATTTGAAGGTGGAGTGCTAGACTGCTGCCATTGGTTCTTCATAGTTGTGGTTTGTTGGGGTTTTACATCCGAGCAATTTGAAGGGGGAGTGCTAGACTGCTGGCATTGCTTCTTCATAGTGATAGTTTGTTGGGGTTTTACGTCATAGCAACGTCTATGGCCATATCAGGACTGGACTCTTTATACGGTTTGAATCAGATCTTTAGCATAGCAACATTGACTTACCCACCGAATGTAGCCATCTACTAGGCCTGGGTCAGATTTGTATAGAAGAAGTGCAGGTTCATTGACTGACATCAGATTCTGGCCTGTGACTGTGACTGTCAGACCGCCACTGCAAGTATTAATTGTGAGTATTAGTTCACGATGAGAGGCAAGTGGTATAAATTGCTTTATTCAAACAGACACATCATAAGGACAATTGAAATCACTTGGCACTCTCAACCCTACTGCGGGACTAGGCGGTTAGTAACTGAGCGGCGGGTGGTGGCAAAGTCAGTGCTCAGCTGGACCTCGCAGGTTCATGTGCAAGTGGCGACTGACCATTGGTGGTGCGCGCTGTGATGTCAGCGCTTGGAGGACCGAACACGCTACGAGTCGACAGCAGTGGAGGGAAGGAGCTAAGTACATGAGTAGCTGATAGGCAGCGCCAAGGATGTGAACGTAAGGCCCTGGAGGAGTCCGCAGAGAATGCTAGATAAGTAATATAAATCAAATCAAATTCAAACAAACATAACTCAACCACCTATAGAATTAAGTAGAAAAAGGCGGAAAACTCTTCCCAAGAAAACCCCAAAACACTAACATAGACCTTAAGAAAACAACTAACATAGTAATAAGAATAGAACAAAAATACAATGCCAAGAGGGCCCAAAAAAACTAACATAGGCTACTAAACGTACCAACAGACTATCTATCTGCTACTGAAATGCAGACAATCAAATAACTTATCAGCAGCTACTGTTTGGTAAGACAACACCAACACTACAGCTGGCCAGCATTGAAAACAAGCCTGGGTACCTGGGCTTACATGCTATGGACAGTATAAATACAGCCTCAATAAAAAAATAAAAAGAATTTTTAAAAAAAGGTGGCAGCACAGTAGTGTTGCGTAGCTGAAAACCGATAGATGGCGTGGCAGTATCCAACGAACGAACTAACGGTGGATGGCCTCACACTATGTATTATCAAATCTAGGCAAGTACTTTGATTTTAAAAATTTGATGCTTTCATTGCACTATCCAGGTTAAAATTTAAATATGTAGGATCAAATCTGGGTAAGTGACAAGTTAACCCCCCCCCAAAAAAAAACCCACCCCACAATGTTTTAATCAGATTATTCAACTTTAAAGGAGCAAGAAACCAGCAGTAAGCATGCCCCTGCTCACCTGACGATGGAGGAGACCCTGCTGAGGCTGTCGATGGAGGGGTCAAGGCCGTACGTGAAGGTGCTGGAGGAGGTGAGGAGGAGGCCGCCGGCAGCGCGGAGGAATACGGGACTGGGCCGGGGGAGACGGCGCACCGCCGGCGTCAGGCACTGCACCACGCCGCTCACCAAGCTGAAAGTAGTCCCCACAGCGGGGGAGTTGGTTGTGCGATTAGTTGTTGGAGTTTTACGTCCTGGCAACATCTAAGGTCATATCAGGACGGGTACCGACTTATTGGTTGGTTGTTGGAGTTTTACGTCCTGGCAACATCTAAGGTCATATCAGGATGGGTACTGACTTTAATGTGACAGCATGCACTCATGATGATTATATAGTGCTGCCCCACTGGGAGACCAGGTTGTCAGCACCATGACCCACTATCCCACTCAGTCACATTATCCTGACACTGAGCTAACCAGTCCTTGCCCTATTCTAATAATGCCGAGCACCCGGCTAGGAAGCAACAAGTATCACTATCAGTTTTGTTGGTCATTGGTTTGAGTCGACCGGGAATTGAACTCCCGATCTCCCGCACCAGAGGCCTGCGCTCTACCAATTCGGCTACCGCGTCCGGTATCGCAGTGCCCACAACGGGAGCCAGCGTCAGATAATATTGTGATATCATGATAACATGACTGGGAAGTTAGAATATTCTAACTCTCCAGTCGTAATATTATGACGCCCCATTCATGTTATAATAATAATAATAATATTTCGACTCCCTCTAATTTATTTCGCCTGGATTCGGAATATTATGGCCATAATAATGTAGTAAGTAGTCTGTACATGAGCTCCACTACCACGCGGTGGCAGCAGACACCGCATGCCACCACCGAACTGCGCTAGGTGGCGGCATGCTAGCCCCGACTGGGCTGCCCTCTACTGTGTGTGGCTAGAACACCCCCCACCCACCTATAGAGGTGACATGGGACCTGGTGAGTTAGGGGGCGGGTCAGTTGACTGTTGACGCCGTGGAGAGCGGATAGGTTTTGTAATAAACCAGTTTGAAGCGTACTGTTACTAAATCTTGGCATTCTTCCGTGAGTGCGTGGCAGTGTGGAAGACCGTGGACCATCATAATAATATTGCATGATTTTAGCCTGAAAACCTTTAGTTGTGTTTTTCCACAAATTTCCTTTTTAATTACAAAAAAATACAACTCTATTTTCTGTGTTATATACATTTCGCTTCACTTCATTTCACGAAGACACCTACATATGTTGATATATATCTGTGTATGTTATGGAAGTTGGTTTGTTTGAAGTTGCCTCCCATCATTTTCTTTGCTTCAATGAAAGTCCTTTGACAAATTACATGCTATGTCAAATTACATCATGGTCAAAGGGATTCATGGTTAAAAAAGAAGAAATAAAAAAATCGCTACCTCTCTAACCTACTTTTAAAAACCTTTTTCTCCCCCATACCTACTTTTCTTCTTCTCTTTTTCTCTCCATATCTACTTTTTCTTTTCCTTGCCTGCAACTGGAAACAACTTTTTGAAGGCCTAACTATTCCCTCGAGTGGCCTTATCGCTGTGGGGTCCTAGTGACCTGGTGATTTAGGTGTTAATACGGTGGTCACCAAGAATTATCTTCAGTGAGCAGAAATGCAGACGCTTCAGACTAAACTGGACAATTATTTCCAACATGTTCACGCTAGGTGTAACAAAAATGCAGACACTTCAGACTAAACTGGATAATTCTTTCCAACATGTTCACACTAGGTGTAGCAAAAATGCAGACACTTCGGACTAAATTGGATAATTCTTTCCAATATGTTCACGCTAGGTGCATAAAAAATCCAGACACTTCGGACTAAACTGGATAATTCTTTCCAATATGTTCACGCTAGGTGTAACAAAAATGCAGACACTTCAGACTAAACTAGATAATTCTTTCCAACATGTTCATGCTAGGTGTAACAGAAATGCAGACACTTCAGTCTAAACTGGATAATTCTTTCTAACATGTTCAGGCTAGGTGTAACAAAAATGCAGATGCTTCGGACAAACTGGATAATTCTTTCCAACATGTTCATGCTAGGTGTAACAGAAATGCAGACACTTCAGTCTAAACTGTATAATTCTTTCTAACACATTCAGGCTAGGTGTAACAAAAATGCAGATGCTTCGGACAAACTGGATAATTCTTTCCAACATGTTCATGCTAGGTGTAACAGAAATGCAGACACGTCAGACTAACTGAAATTTTTCTAACATTCAGGCTAGGGACAAAATGCAGATGCTTGGCAAACTGGATAATTCTTCCACATTATGCTAGTGTAACAAAATGCGTGTCCTGGATAATTCTTTCCAACATGTTAATGCTAGGTGTAACAGAAATGCAGACACTTCGGACTAAACTGGATAATTCTTTCCAATATGTTCACGCTAGGTGTAACAGAAATGCAGACACTTCAAACTAAACTGTATAATTCTTTCCAACATGTTCATGCTAGGTGTAACAAAAATGCAGACACTTCAGACTAACCTGGATAATTCTTTCCAACATGTTCATGCTAGGTGTAACAGAAATGCAGATGCTTTGGGCTAAACTGGATAATTCTTTCCAACATGTTCAATGCTAGGTCTCACTTTGCGCCAGAACATTTACGGTCATAGACAACACACATTGTAACACTCGTCTGGTTTCACTCGGCCAGAATTCGCAGGGAATCAAATTTAATGCTCACTAGTTGCCAGTTAGCTTGCAGGGCAGTGACCCCACGTTGACCTCGGTGACCCGGAAGTCAATGGGCGCGTCGACTTCCACCCGGAGAAGCGTCCCTCCTGCCTGGGGACCGCCAGGCGGAGCCACTCTCGAGACGCGACCAGCCTATCGAGGTCAAAGGTCAATGGTCGAGGGTCAAAGGTCAAAGGTCAAAGGTCAAAGATCCGTGGTAGAAATATCCAAATCTAGTTTAAATTTAACATACATGAAAATACAAGGTGAAAAAGTAGCGGCATAGATACAAATATGGATGTACTTGATTGATTTTGGTTTTGGTGTCAGCACACACAGGGGCTTAGCTTCCATATAGGCAGATTATGCAGCGGCGTACAAGTTGAGATTACAAATATTTTTGTCATTATTAAAATATAGGATGTTTCATAACATTTTATTCCAGCGCGTTTTATTCAAATATTGCTTTATTCCATCACCGAAAACAATCTATAAACCACCCGAGCCCCCCCCCCCCCCCCCCCCCCCCCCCCCCCCACCCTCCCTGCAACATATCGGGTCATATCGAGTTAGGTATCAAATTGTTACACTAGTGCCACTTCAATGTAATACTTGTCTACTATTACTAACTACCATGACCTGGGCCGCGTTCAGGGTCCGTCTCGGAGGCGCCTCGGCGACATCTCGGCGATGCTTTTTGGTCTATTTGCATTCAGGGTCCGTCTCGGCGATGTCTCGGCGACGCCTCCCTTTTCAGGCAGGAGACAAAAAGCGCCTCGAAAATGGCCGCCGCATGCAGTGGTTTCATCCAATCAGAACGCAGCATTTCGATTGCAAATGGCCACCACCTATGGGGGCGGCCATGTTCGAGACAAGAAACTGCCTTTGTCGTTCAGACTAGCGTGACGTCACGGGCGCCTCCGAGGCGCCTCCGAGACGGATCCTGAATGCGGCCCAGGTATCCTCTTCCATTAGTTGCTGTCTTATCCTAGTAAGGCCTTGCGCTCGATTCCTCACAAACATGACACTTGGGGGTTGGGGGTCGAAGTGTGTAGGTCAAAGCGTTATGTGGCGTGTATTGTCTAGCTTTAGGACAAATAAAAAAAGAAATTGATCGTCCTTTTGAAATAAAAATCCGGGTCGGGCGGGCAGTTATAATTATAATTTTTAATTTTTGACGTAGACGTAATATGTAACCAGATTCGATGGCCGAATGAGTTGAGCGTCTGCCTCCCCTTCTGGTAAGTCATGGGATTCGAACTCCTGGGTTCAAACCCTGGTCAAGTCAAACCAATGACATAACAATTGATACAAAAAATTGAATTGCTGCTAATCCGACACATTTTTAACAGTTAAAAAAAAATTATAACAAATTCAGGGGCGGGCGATTTTTCAGAAACGGGCGGCGACGATCACCAATTTAAAAATTTATTTGGCCTTATTGGGCCTTACAAGGTGTTGGTGCGGGTGGCGGGAGTCCTAATTCGAACAAAAATGGTATTACGTAATATTTGAGCGGCCCCTTCGTGAATTACATCAAGACACGCTTGGCAAACTGTAAATACAAGATTGACCCGGTACTTGTAGTATGCGGGTGAACGAAAATGTACTGTAAATACGGGCGAAAATAGCTTTAGTATGGAACAGGAACTAGAAACTGTGGCTCAAGTATCAAATGGCTACCCATATAGGCACAGAGTTGGTGAAATGGGCGAGAATGCAAAAAGATAAGATGGCGGTGCTAGAACGCCGTCGATTTCACTTATAAATCTTATTAAACTAGATATTTTATTATATTTTTCAACCCAAAGGTAACGGGGAAATAATAAGATATATGTAAAGAATAATTGTTGCTTCTTAGATTGTGAAATTAGGCTCTCATTTCATTTCCCCGCATTTTCGACCGTATTTATATAGGGTTGGTATTCACCCGTGTACTGCGAGTACCGGGTAAATCCTTTATCTAGGCAAACTGAGGCTCCTACCGGGAGGCAGTGCGTGATGGCAGTGGCGCCACGGTGCGGCGTCTGTAATGGGAAGCCGTCGAATCCGGTCGGGCACGGGGTGCACACTCCGAAGCCCACGGACGTCTTGTAGGATGCGCGCGCACACGGGACGCAGTAGGTCCTGTTGGCAGCGTCTCTGTACCCAGCGTCGCACCCGTCTGCAGGAAGCAGCAGTTGCATTGTGGGACACCTCAAAACTAATACGTAATTCAATGGTCAACCTGTATTAACTTCCAGATTAACTTCCAGATTAACTTACAGATTGACTTACATATCCTCTTCTGGTTGACCATTTGGCCTGCTTATCCAGCAATCAGTTATCCGCTTCAATCAGTTATTCGCTTTAATCAGTTATCCGCTTCAATCAGTTATCCGCTTCAATCAGTTATCCACTTCAATCAGTTATCTGGCTCAAATCAGTTACCTGGCACTACTTTCTTCTAGAGTAATTTTAAATTTTAAATTTTAAAATTTAAATTTTAAAATTTAAATTAAAAAATTAAAAAATTAAAATTTATAATTTTAAAATCTAAATTTATGAATTTAAAATTGCAATTCTAAATTTAAAATATAAAATTTTAAATTTAAAATAGATAAGGTTCCGATGAAGTGTTTTAATTTAGGCCAAAGTGAAGGTGTTGAGCTGTCTGGGGATTTAGTAAAGGAACAAGCTGAACTTGTTCAACATGTACTGACTTAAAGGGTTTTTAAAAGGTATGATGAAGTGGTTCGCTGTTGGGTTGAGTGCATTCTAATGTAACAATCAGTTATCTGGAAAAGTCACTTATCCGCTACCCTACAGGTCCCAATGATGCCGGATTATAGTGATTGTCAACCTGTACAACAGAGGGCGCTGTGACGTGAATTGGGGCGTCTATACATATATATATATTTAACCGTCGGGCTAATCCACCGCCGCTTAAGGCGACCCTACGTGTTAATTTATATAATTATTTCCATGTGAATTTTCCTGAGCCAGCAGCGGGCCACCGCTGCCTCTCGTCCCGTCTGCAGGTAGTCCGTGTCCGTCAGTGTCCTTCCTGAGCTAAAGTCGGCCAGCCAGAGTATCGTCTAAATACGGAGGTTTGCCCCCTCCCGCGTTTATTGGCCTAAAGCAATTACTTGGTTATTTCAACTAACTGGCTGGTCTACTCGCCTTATTGTGTATTTAATATGTTTAAATTGATCCAGAACTAAGCAGATGCGCTAGTGTCACTGCCACTGTCACTGATCATCAGTCTAAGTTACTGTCTTATTTTAGCCAAAAGATCTATACGTTAATTCTGTTCATATGTCTGTTATAATCTCCCCGCAGATGGGCTAAGTCGCTGCATAAGGCCTAGTTAGGCTTAAGGCCCTTAATTATATATAAAGCAATCCAATGTTAAGTTTGACCATAGCGGTTTACTCCATAGAAATCTGGAGGATAGTAAAGAATGCAAGGAACGTTCCAATTCACTTTTCCAAGAGCTCACGGCGTTTTATTCTTAACCAAAACTAACATTGTTTGCAGCATAAGTCGCAGAAATATCATACGAACCCTTCCCCTAATGTTTAATTTCAAACAAGTTTAGAATTTCGATAAAATAGGCCTAAAAACTCGGCTAAAACATCAGAGCGTCATTAAATACGTCTGATTGGTCTGGGTCCGAACGCCCGACCTTCTATCGTTGCCAGGCGAGTCGCAATTTGCGTCTCCTAGCAACGCTTTATGGACGGAAACCCGGTGCCCCGTGAATGTTTGGCATTCGCGGTCTGCCATGGCGAGTAGCCCGTATTTCCAAATACGGGTTAATCGGCGCACGCCCGTGAATGCCCCAAGGCGAGTAGTCTCGCCCACTTCATATATATATATATATATATTTATATATATATATATACGTAGGATTGTGATTGTTTGCTTGTTGTTGGGGTTTTACATCCGGAAACATCTAAGGTGATATTAGGATGAAAGGCTGATTGTGTCACATGAGTAAAATTAAGGGCATTGAGTGGTCGCAATCCTGGTTGTTTATTTTTGCATTATTTCCCATTTGCATTTTTTTGGGTCCATTAGTTGTTTAAGAAGGGGAAATTTCAGTCATAGATGACTGGTCTTCCTCATTCCACTGCTGGTCAATAGAAAGCCCGAGCCTACACTTTTACCGACCCAATGGAATTCTTAACCTCCCACACCACATAGACATGGTATGAGAGCAACCGGCCTTTGATGACACTGTAAGTTATACACAGCGGTGGAAATCCAAATTGGCAGAGCTGGGGGCACGGGGAATCGAACCATTCTTTACCTGCATCTAAATTATGTGAAATATATATTATCATTTATAAATATAATTAGAAATAGACAGCAGAGTTTATTTTCTGAATGGAAATATAGTATCTAATAAACTCACCGGACCCTATGGCGATTCTGTCGGGTACCAGCCGTGGCATTGCGCACAGGAAGGACGACATGGAACCGGAAGTGAGTGTAGTGAGACCTGGAGGGCAACTCTTGCACGTCGTCGTCTGGCGAGATTCTCGGAACCAACCACGTGGGCATGGCCGGCAGGAACGCGAGAACTGGTCCCACTCACTGCCCAGGGGGCACTCACCTTGGAGGGAATAATAGTAACGATAATAATAACGATAATAATAACAATAATAATAACGATAATAACTAACATAAATTAATAACAATAATAATAGCAATAATAATAGCAATAATAGCGATAATAACGAACATAAATTAATAACAATAATAATAGCAATAATAATAACCGCAAAATAGTTATTGTTTTACATCCTAGCAACATCTAAGGTCATATCAGGATGGGCACCGACTTAGGACAGTGCACATTCATAGCGACTTTATAATGCTGCTCCACTGGAAGACCAGGTCGCCGGCACCATGACCTGATATTGCACACAGTCACATTATCCTGATACTGTGCAAACCAGTCCTTGTCCTGTCCTTTTAATGCCGAGCGCCAGGCTAGGTAGTGACAAGTATCAATTTTAAAAGTCATTGGTGTGACTCAACTGAAGCTTGTGCTGTACCGATTCGTCCACCGCGTCCAGTAAACCGCAAAATAATATTAATCATATAAAGAGATTCATATCATTCATAGAAATGTTATCCAAGATAATGAATAGTTTGCTTAATTGAGAGCCGAGGCGGCTCCATCCACATGCGATGGCTAAATGAGCGTATGTCTTCTGTTTTGGTAGGTCATGGGATTAGAACCCACGGTACTACATATGTATATATATGTGTGATGTATAAGCATTATGCGAGTATAAAGATGCAGAAGGGATTATTCTATTATATTGCTATATTATATTATTAACCAATGGACACTCTTCATGTATTTGCTCCTTACTCACAAGGTGACTGGTGCCGCCACCACCGGCCCCGACCTTAACTTTCGGCGTTACCACTGTCACTTGCGTCCGGAATTTGTCTTTTATATAGGGACCGCACACTCACGGGGAATTCATAGCATTGTCATACTATGAAGCCTCACCACCGGCACCATGATCCAATATCCGACTCAGTCACATTATCCTGACACTGACCAAACCAGTCCTTACCATATCCTAGCAATGCCCGAAAGAGCAAGATAGCAAAGAGTAAAATTTTGTTTGTTGTAAGTCTTTGGTTTCACTCGGCCAATGATTGATCCCACTATCTCCCGGGCTGGAATCGAGCACTCTACCTACTTGACCATCCCGTTCATACAAACTAAATCCACCAAAATCGAACACGTGCATGGTTATTCTGTACAGACCGGAAGTGGCAGATTCGAACTGTTTAAAACGTTGTGGGCGTATTCGATTAATGAACTCGGGTCATCCGAGCCACTTTTTGGCGCATGCGCACATCCTACAGACTCGGGTTGAATAAACGAACACGCTTCTCCACACTCGGGGTGGACAAAATTGTAGTTTAATCGGAAACCTTTTAATTTTTTTAAATAACCGATATAACTGGAGCAAAATAGGATTTAAATTATTTTATGATTGCATAGTTTAGTTATATTTCCATTTCATTAACCTGGGTTATTACCAAAAAAAACATGTAGGACTGGTACTGGTAGCT